>JAGFMF010011983.1:3535753-3558607 GCA_019455555.1 Galemys pyrenaicus
AGGGAACCAAAGGAGGATCAAGGAAAGGAATAAGAACAATAATAATAATAACAACAACAGCAATAAAGACACAGAAACCAAAAATGAGGAGACAGGACAAACTGGGGACACCTTGTGGGGAGGGGTGGGGGAGGGTTGAGGGAAGATGGGAGCACGAGGGACTGAGGTGATGGTGCACCGGTGAGATGGTGATGGGGAATACATGGGGATTACAATTAACGCAAGTATATGTAAATTTTAAAATATTTTAATAAAAAAATAAATTAAAAAAAAGATGATTCTAGTAAAGGTAATAAATGAATATACCATCTACCATGAAGTGTGTATTCAAATTTAAAAAAAAAAATAAAGGTTACTAAGCTAATAAGTCAGAGCCAGGTCCAAGACATCAATCATTGAGAAATAAATAGACCAGATATTGAAACTCAGTATAATATTATCTGTACATCTGCTCTTGACAACTTTTTTGAAATTGATGTGACTTCCACAACATGGATGATGCTATAGCTGGCTCTTTGCTTTTCCAGTGCATCTGCTATTCTCTTCAAGGCATTCTATCCTAGTCCTATTCTCTGTCCATGGTCTCCAGTGGCTCAGTAATGGGACTGGATGATACTGTGGGAGCATGGAGCTTTTTCTTAGTGGCTCTGCAAAGCTCAGATTGCAATTCAATGGATTCACTCTCTTTCCTTTATCTTCTTGCTCCCTGTTGGAAAATATTCTGGATTATGTTTTTAAAGGGACTACCACATCCACCTACTTCTCCATCCAGGTCAGAACCCTGAACAAACCATGATCTTCAAGGTTTCCTGCAATGACCACCTAAGTGGACGTCTACTCTTACTCTTGTTCCCCTCAAATTTATGTGCCTCACACTAAGTGACAAACTTTAAAGTTACACCACATAGGCTGCCATACTTTACTTCCTGTGCCTACAAATTCAAAATATGAAGTTAGAAAATCTCAATGTGACTTTGAAGACTGAGGCAGATCTAGTGCCAGGGTCCTTTCTTCTATTTCAGGTGATTCTCCTTCTGGCTCACCCATCCAGATACACTAGCTGATGTCTTTCTTCAACTCAGCAAATTCCTTCAGTCTTTGCAAATGCCCTTCCTGCTCCTAAAATCCACATTTTCCCAGGATCAACTGCACATGTACATGATGTGGCTGCTGCCTCTCAATCTTTTGACCTTGGCATATATACATCCTTCACAGAATGACTTCTGCCCTCCCTGCTTCCTGATCCTTCCCTGCCCTCAATTCCTAATACTTGTCATAATTTATATTTTCTCTCTAGTTATATGTTGTCAGGCCTTTCCATTAGATTGAAAATTCCTTGAGAGCAAGGACCAGGCTTTTTTTGTTCTTCCATGTGTCTCTGGTACCTGTCAGTACTCAGTGCCTTCCCCTGTAGATCACTGAAGCATACTGCATACATGGTTTAATATGCACTTGTTGTTTTCTGGGCCACACATTCATTCTCAGGTCCCAGTGATGGCAGAGGGACAGTAAGTAACTTTCAAACTATGCTCTTAAGCATTCTTGTGATTCAATATCTGTGTCTTCCTTAGTTATTTTATTAAGATCAGATTCATAGTTACCTATTTTTTAATTGTATCATCTTTGAGGTTACATTGATTTGCAACACTCACTGTGACTTAGAGGTAGAAGTTCAGACCATGTAAACCAGTATTACCTCAATAAAAGAATTAAACATATATGAATAAAAGGGGAAAATAGAAAGATGTTATCACACTAAACCCATCACCAAAGCACCAATAATCTTGCATAGTCGATTTGAGCCCCTCCTTCCTTTTCTTTTCATCTCCCCTTCCCCACCTATCCATCTGGGAGTCTTGGATCTGTAGTTAGAGATCAAGGTTTGTTTGGGTTTAGTTGGCTGCTACTTTGCTTTGTTTCTTTATATTCTGCATATGAGTGACACTTTCCATTATCTGTCTTTCTCCTGACTTAGTTTGCTTAGCATTGTCCCCTCCAGTTCCAGCCATGTTGTCACAAATGACAAGATCTTTTTATAGCTGAATAGTATTCCATTGTGTACAGAAGGCACATCTTCCTACCCACTCACTATCCGTCTTATGGCAGAACTGATGTCCATCTAGGGCATAATCTAGTGGCCCCAGCTGTGCTTCTGGGCTGTGCCCCACCTGCCCTCAGCCTCTCTGAGCACTCATTAGAATTGTTGGCCTTCCATCTGTCAAGCCAGCATTCTGTCCATTTGCCTTAGTGACCTAGACAAACATTAGTCCCCATGCATGCCAGGAAGTGAAGAGGTTGCCTTCACACTGGTGCAAGGTTAAGGTGGGGAACGTAAAGGAGGAGTATAGTGTGGGGTGGAGGTCATCTTCCTTGCCCTCCCTGCCTCATCCCACCTTCCACTGGATTATTTTCCTTTTCATACAAGGAAATATGCTCAAGAAATTATGTTTGAAAATATATTTAAAAGGGCCTCCCTTTTTGCAAATAAAGGAACTAAGGCAAGTGATCCTGTGGGCTTACTGGGCTTTATCCTTTATTTCCTCTCAACAAGACTTTCTAAGGCAGTGGTTCTCAATCTAACGACCTGAATCTGAAATCAAAGAGATTGTCTGTGAACTGGAAAACTAAACAAAACAATACAAAACAATATTCTGTTTACACCCAGCCTAATGAAATCAGAATCTTTGGAAGGGAGACTCAGACATGAGATCTGACTGAAAACAAACAATTGCCAAGATTCTTCATAAAATAAATATACTTAACTCTTTGACTCTTCTTCTCCAAGTGACTATGGTTTTAAAGACTATGTGAAAATCAGCAAGAAGACTAAGCAATAACTAATCAATTTGCTTAAAGTTCTTTTTTCAAGAATAGTTCTAAAAGTTGGGAAAATGATCATTTTCTTTTGACAGTGTCAGAGTTCTGTAGCTGAAAACTGATAACTGGAGAAAGAAAGTACCTGCTAAGTTCAGCTGCTTATTGTCAACTTGGATATGACTGCTAACCTCTTTCTTTGCTAGCAATAGTGAATTTTCTCAGGTTTGATAATGGAGATTTGGCACATTGTAGAGGTGAGAGTAACTGACACCAAGGTCAGAGTCACAGGGAATGCTTCCTAATCCTGCTATCAGGCTGTAACCCTCAGAAAGACTATAGTGTAGGTGTGTTTGGTAGAAAAAGGGTCATAAGGAATAGCACACAAAAAATACCAGTTTCCTTGTAGAACTGTTCATGTCTGTAGAGGGGAAAAGAAATAATTCACTTGCTCTACAAATATATTTTTAAAATTTGTTAACAAAAAGATTACTCAATTAAAAATTGATAAAGTAAAATCCTTTCTAAAACATTTTATCAAGGTAATGGTTTACAACATTGTGCATGATTTCGGGGTAAGGGCACCCCTCTTCAGATGTGTGTTACTTCTTTACATCCACTGCCAAAGGATGCATAATCATCTTCCATAGTCCACTGGGTCCCCTCCACTCTCTGCTCCCCCTCTAGGAACCTCAACTTGGCAGTCAGGTCTCTAGAGTTTGTTTTGTTTTGGTTTTGTCTGTACTATTGTTTGGTTTCTTTATATTCCACAAATGAGTGAAATCATGCTGTATTTGTCTTTTTCCTTCTGACTTATTGCACTTAGCATAATTCCTTCCAGTTCTATCCACACTGTTATAGAAGTCAAGATTTTACCTTTTTAGTTGCCACATAGAAGTCCATTGTGTATGTATACTACATATTTATTCACGAATCTGTCATTTAGAACTTGGGTTAAAAATATAAAAAATAGATCTTCTAGATGATCCAGCAATTCTATTCCTAGCTACACAGGCAGAAAATACTAAGGCACTAATTCGAAGAAATACATGCACTCCTATGTTCATTGTAGCACCATTTCCAATACCCAAGTTATGAACACAAATACACTTTCTAAAATAGAACAACAGTCTCATGGACAACAGTCTTTCCTGATTTTCAGAGTCCAGATGAATACTCAATCTATCTTTTCTCAGACATAAATGGTATCATTCTTTAAATCATGTTTGTTCTTTTATTACTCATAATTTGAAGGCCAGGATATTTGAAAATAACCTTCCTGTACACTGACAATTTCTATAGACAGTTCTCAACACACAGGTTGCAGTTCTTTTATCCAAACATGTAAGTTATTATACACTCAAATACTTATTTGATTTATTAAATTAATGAATGTTAAGAAGAAAATCAAATTCAGGTATCTTCCTAACTTATTAATTGGTTGAGATGCTGAGTGCTTCACTAATTGTTTACCTATATGGGAAATACTAGAAATAAAAACACATTATTGTTAACTTTAAGAGTGAGGAGGCTGGGAGTATTTCACAGTTAGTAGAGATAATGATAGGAAGGAGGATTATAACACAGCACTATTATTTTACAGGGCTCAACTTTCAATGGAAAGCATGAAAGCAGGGGACACAATGGTTATGTGGTTTAAAAGCATTAACTGGGCCTCCCCGGTGGCGCAGTGGGTTAAGCAACACACTGTGAAGCAGACCACAACCACTGCAGCACGAGTTCAATCCCTGCTGCCAGCCAGGGGGGGACCCACATGGTGCGGCAGACCTCTCCTGCTGYGCCCGCTGCTCCCCTCAGCAGTGTACTTCYGTTGATCTGCCTGTTCTGCTCCCCGCTCTCTGTGGTGAATCCTCTCACCCCCCCACACCTCTGGCCTGTACCCCAGTGCTTGTATGCATAAATAAATAAAATCTTTAAAAAAAAATAAAAGCATTAACTACCCTCACTGCCTGGACACATGTATAGAAAGACATATATTTAAATATCTAGTAATAAGAGAATGTATATTAAACCGACGTATCAATAGAAGAGCAACAATTAAATGGTGTTATGCTGTACAGTGGGGCATCATTAGAAAGATGTAGTTCGAGTCAGTGGAGAAAATGTGACCTCACAATTGGACGTCTTAATTCTAAATGCCATTATGTATATTTGTATACCAGATCACAGGTATGACTGTGAGCCAGGACTTAGTCCAGGACCTGGAGGTACCAGTCTATGTTGACCTGAGTTCTACTCCTTCACTGCTAAGCAGGGTCATCTCTCTTGAACATCTACTTTGTTTCCATCTCATCATTTTTCCTCCCTCCTTCCCAGTGGTCAGCTATCTGATTTGGGTATCCTTTTTTTAAAAATTTATTTATGCATACAGGAGCTGGGGTACAGAATAGAGGTTTGGGGCATGAGAGGACTTACCAGAGACAGAGTGGGAAGCAGAATAGGCAGATCTACTGAAATACACTGCTGAGGGTAACAGCGGGCAAGACAGGAGAGGTCTGCTGTGCCATGTAGGTCAGCTTCTTGATTGGGAATCAAACTCATGCTGCAGCGGCTGCAGACTGCTTTATAGTGCTGCACCTTAACCTCTTGCGCCACCAGGGAAGCCCCTAAGTGGATATACTTCACTACCTCTTCACTAAACAGGCTCCCCTGGAAAGGACAATAGCTACATGACTTTTTCAGTGTCGGAAGCTACAGATAGCATCTCTTTGTCCACTGGGATATTTCTACCTGATGTTGTGGGGATATTCAATTAATGATGGCAAATTTCAACTTCTCCAAAAATCATCTTCCCTCCTGAACCATGTGCCCTCTTCTTATTCACTCTCAGTGAAAGGTAGCACTCGGGATATAAGAAATGATTCCAGAATAATTTAAGTCAAGTTTCTAATAAGGGCAAGCAACTCTTTCTGCTATTTCCTTTCCAAATATTATTAACAAAAGGAAGTAGGACCTAATTCTCTCCTGGGCCAGGAAGGGAGTCTTGAGAAGAAAAGGAATCTTTCCTTTCAACATAAATTGTATCAACACTTGATCTCCTTTACCAAGTAACTGAAATTTAAAAGAGCTGAGCTCTCTCCTATATGACAGGAACCAGTTATAGGAGGAAGATGAGCTCATGCATCACTTGAGCTAATCTTTTTTGACACCCACCATGTGCTGGGAAGCTCTTCAAGTACAATACATGAAAAAACTACCACCATATGATTTACCCTATATGTGCTGCATAAGGAAACAAAATGAATTAACTAAATGAAACAAAAATAAACTTTTAGACTGCAAAACAAGCTGGTAGTTACCAGAAGGGAAAAAGGAAAGGAAGATGGGTAAATTGTGCAAAAAGGCCAAACATAAGGTGGAAGATGGAATTAGACTTCTAGTGGTGAACTTAATGTAATATCTAAGATATGATTTATGATGACACCTGAAACCTTATAATGTTATAAACTAACATGACCGCAATAAAACTTAATTGCATTAATTTTGATTGACGTAACTGGTATACAATTCCATATATGAATCACTGTATAGGTTCATACCTCTTCAGATGTGTGACCAGACCATATCCCCAACCAAGGCAACAAAAATTTTTAATGAAAAGAATAAAGACACAGCTTTCCTTCAGGCTAATACTCTAAGCATGCATGCAGATGAGCACGGGGGTATGTAGCTAGAAAAGTCCATAAAGGAGGCCATGGAAATCCATCCACGCCACCAGCATCCTGCTTGCTTTTGGTGGTGGGGTACGTTGCAAGCCTCTGTGCAACTGTTAGCCTTTGAGCAATAATTATGTACTAGGCCCTCAGTGGAAAAGCCAGATATTATTATTTATTGGAGACACTGAGAGGTAAAGAGACAAATAATTACAAAATGTGATAAATGTGATGATAGGACAGGGTAGGATGAGACAGGTGTCTTCAGGGACCTACTTTAAGTGGGAGTCAGGGTCAGATGGGATCTGGAAAGGCTCGTCTGAGTAGATATGCCAGTGAAGCTTAGGCCGAAAGCAAGGAAATGGCACAGTCAAGAAGGGCCTGGGGAGAATGCTGCTGAGCTGAGGTGGTGTGTGAGCTCCCTCAGGAAAATTCATCTTGGCAGGTTAGAGGAAATGAAAAGTCATGTGACTGGAGTAAAGAACAGGAGTGGGGCAATGAATTTGGAGAGGTTGGCTGATCTGGCAAAGCCTTGAAGGATATCATGTAGTTTTAGTTGGGTAAGACTGACAATTATCCAGGTATATTATAGCTGTCTTTCACTTAGCTTGCAATCAATTAGTGGTTATTGCTTGGGCATAGTGCCAGGCATGCTTCATGGTAAACTGAAATGAGTGAACTTCAGATGAGTGCAGCTGCAATGGATTGCTGTTGTTCATCGATACAGGAGACCCAAGGCTTGGCTGAGAAGGCAACATCTTCTCTCCCAAGAGTGGTTTTCATCCTTGGTCTTATTAAAAGCACTTGGAGATAAGAATGGCCTCATCTATTCAGTGCTCATTATAAGCAAAATAAAATTACAAAAAGGGGAAAATGCCTTCATCAGAAGAAACTTCTTTAATCTAGCTCTAACTAGATAATGTTTTACATCTGCTTCAGAGGCACCCCAAAGGGAGACCTTTTATTATTAGCATTCGCCTCACCATAGCTATGTTAAGCCTGCTGCATGCCAAATGCTTTGGAAAATCCCACTGATAGCCAGGGCTGTGGTGATGATTGAAAATTACAAGCAGTTATTGATAAGATGTCAAGAGTCCCACCTGCTCCATCGAGTTGGAAGAGGCAAAAATAGGACTTGGAAGATAATAAGTGTGAAGAAGAGCGTGCAGTTTTTACCTGATGTCCTGAGAGTGGGGAGGGAAAGCTCTACAAATATTTCAGTAGCAGCCATTTCTCCTGGGCTGCCACATGGTAAAGGCCTGGGAGAGCAGAGGGAGACTTGGGCTTCTCCAGCCAGCTAGAATTTTTGGAGAGTCTGCCCATATCTAAGTGCTTGTGGTTCATCTGGAGAGCTAGTGAAGAGGCAGAGGTTGCCTCTGCCAGTTTCAGGAAGGGTCTGTCACACTGTGCTTCTAAGAACATCCTAGGGGTGTGGGAGAATGGCAGCCCATGAGCCAGAAGGCCTAAGGAGCTATATTATCTGTCTTAGAAGCAGAGTGACTTATAGCTGTTGAGAGACACTAGCAAGACACCTTTGTCCTAAACATATTTTCCTTAGGAATGAAACCATTGTGCACTCTTAATTAGCTCTTGAACCACCATAGGTTTTTGTCCCATGAACCCATAAAAAGGAACACAGACTTTGTAGATAAGTAAGCAGAGAGAAGTAAACTTCATTCCAAAAAATAAAGAAAACTTACTTTAGAGTGGAAAAAAAAACCCACAAAAACCAAAAAACAAAAGCAAAGACTAAAAGCAGCAATGCTAAGGAGGGGCAAAAGATGCCATATGGGCCTGTGACTAGGGGATAGTTAAACTTCTTTTCTCTGTTCTAAAATCTCGCCATCCCCTCTGTGATTGCTCTGTCTGTAGCTGTACTTCTCCGGGCAGCTGTGTCCAGTTTTACACTTCTTAGTCTTTCTTTCACTGCCCCTGTCCAAGTTCTCTTAAAATTTACTCTCTTTATTAGCCTTAAAATTTACTGTCCTTATTAATCCTCCTGGATTTCTCTGCCTTTATCTCAGAAGCCTGTAACTGTCCCAAAGCCCCTGTCTGCTCTGTCCCTGAAGCTGCCTACTTAACCCTAACTTGCCCTGGGACTCAAGAGTCTTGGAGTCTGGGATGCCCGCATAGGTCAATGCTTCCTGTGTGTTTTCATCTCATTTTCTTTCCAAGATGCAAACACTTCATGAGATGACATGCACAAACTTTACCAAATTCTGCTGAGTCTACTTCCTACGTTCTCTCACAGCCTCTTAATTTCCCATGCGGTTTTTCAAGTCCTCATCATTCCCCCTCAGGACTGTTCTAAGAGTATCTTAAAAAGATACCTTTTCCTCTTGTCTCCATTATGCTTTTTCATATTAAAATCAGAACCACTTTTCTAAAATGCAAAGCGTATGTCATGACCCATCCTAAAATCTTTCAAGGGCTCTATATTTCAATGTCTTCAAATTTCAAGATCAAATCAACAGGATCCTGAGAGGAATATTTCCTGTTCTTAGTAAGACCCAAACTTGGGGATAAGAGGCACTGAACTTCTCACATCCTAAATTCAGATAGCTGCAGTAGAGCTTAACAGGCTATGGATAGACAAAAGAATTTTTAATAGGTAATTGGCTTTAAGCAATTGTGGGAGCTGGTTAAATGCTCTCTGTAATGCTGTTGTCTCTGTTTAAGAGAAAAGGAAGATGGATGTAAAGTGGGGGAGGATCCAGACTAAGTAAGCTGGAACCCACCTTGTGCTACAACCCACAAGACAGACTGGTGCCCTGACAGCTCTTATCTCTGACCTTGACTTAGACTGCCCTGCTGCTGCCAGGTCCTTCATCACAGAATTACACACACACACATTATCTTGGCGACGGAGGGGCTGAGAGGGGTCCTAGGGAGAGTAAAATGGTTTCAGGTCCAGCTTCTGTTTCAGGAAAACAAGTGAGTCAGCACATCCACAAAGGTGTGCATGAGCTAAATCCTGGATCCTGCTTCCTATCCACCCTCCTCAATCCCAGAAATCTCCCTAGGGCACTCCCTACCTGGAGAAACAGGCAAAAAGGAAGACTGGCAAATGCAGTCCAGCCTGGTCAAGTGAACATACCACAAGAGTTGTTGCAGTGACAACAAATATAGGCTCATGGGACCACCTTCCTTTTTAATATTTTTTTTCAGAATATTTGTCTTAGAACCTGGAAATATATTTCTCCTTCTCACTGAGCCTCATTATGACAGAAGGAAAACTCAGCTTTGCTGCCCACTATATTCTTATTGGCCAATGGAAGGCCACTCATGTCTGCTGCATAATGAATAGAGGGATGCAGGTGAATAAAAGGCAGTAACAGTTTAGGAATGAAAAGATTTTGGTTTACGGCAAGTGACTGAAATGGGGAAGTCAGAAAGAGGCCTTTTCAGATGAAAACTGTTTTTAGCTGTAATGGTATTCTATTTAGCTTCTCACCTGAAAAATAAAACTACAAAAGTATATGAAATAACAGTTTTCAAGACACAGAACACCAGGCAATGAGAAGCAGTTACTTCTGAGAGACGAGGCAAATGAGGTGAAGCTGGTGGCTGCCTCTGTTTACTGTTCTGAGAGAATTTGCCAGTCGTGGTGCAGAGAAGGAAGCACAGGGAGAAAGCAACAGGTCCCCTGAATTGAAGGGACCAAGATGAGCATTCAAGGAAAGTAAGACCAGAGGAGTTCATGGCACAGAGCAGTGGGGAGGAGAAGCATGTCACAGAAGCCGCTGTAGAGACCTGCATGGGTCTTCACACAGCAGGCAGTGGAGTGGGAGGAAATGACCCGAGGGAGAAAGGATGCACCCCGAAGGATGGAATTTCCACAGCCTGATAAAGGGTATCTATGAAAATCCCTACAAAAAGCAGCATGCTTAAAGGTAAAAAGACTGAAATATTTCCCCAGAAGATCAGCAATAAGACAAATAGCTCATGCCTGCCTCTTCTACTCAACATAGATATTGGATATCCAGTCAAGGTAATCAGGGCAAGAAAGAGTAAGAAAAGGCATCCAGACTAGAAAGGAAGAATTAAAATGATTTCCATTTACAGATGATCTTATAACTATAAAATTCTAAGAAATAACACCCCAAAACACTAAAATAGTAAGTATCTTCAGTAAGTTCACAGGACACAAAGCTGACAACAAAAATTAATTATAAATCTATACACTAGTAATGAATACTCTGACAATAACATTATAATTCCATTCATAATAGAATCAAAAGGAAAAAATACCCAGATATAAATTTATTTAGCTATGTAAGACTTATACACTTTAAACTACAAAACATCATTTAAAGATACTAAAGACAGGGGCCTTCCTGGTGGTGCAAGGGGTTATGTCTCAGCAGTAGGAATCATCCACAGCCACTGCAGCAAGAATTTGATCCCCAGCCAGGGAGGTGGCCCACATGGCAAAGCAGACTGCTCCTGCCTTGCCTACTGCTCCCCTCAGCAGTCAATCTGCCTGTTCTGCTCCCCACTTTGTCTCTGATGAATCCTTTCACACCCCACACCACTGGTCTGTACCCAAGTGGTATACAGAAATCTGTGTTTGAATAATTGGATATTGATATGCAAAAAAGTCAATTTTGATCCATACCTCATATTTTATATGGAAATTTACCTCAAATGACCACCAAATAAAACATAGAAATTTAAATTTTAAAACTTTAGAAGAAAATGGGGGAGAACATTTTTGTAACCTTGAGTTGGTCAAAGATTTATTAGATAAAAAATATACATAATCCATAAGATTAAATATTTAAATTGCTCATCACAAGAAAAACGTTTGCTTTTCAAAAGAATTTGTTAAAAGAATGATAAAAAACCACTGGGGAAAATGTTTTGGAGAGGACTTTTATCCAGAACATACATACATACTATTATATATATATATATATATAAATCTGAAAACTCAGTAAGAAAAATATAGAAATCTAAAAATTCAGTAAGAAAGGAAACATCTCAACTTTTAAAACTGGATAGAAAATCTCCCAACACAATTTCATCACAATTGATTCAACACACACATGAAAACATGTTCAATGGCTATAGGCATTAAGGAAATGCCTTAGTAAAAGATTTAGTAAACTACTAAACACCTTTCAAAATATGGCCAAAGTTAAAAAGATCAGTCATACCAAGTGTTGGGAAACGTGGAGACATCCACATATTGATGCTAGAATTGTAAAATAGTACAGTCACTTTGAAAAACAGTTTACCTTTTTTAAAAAATGTTAGACATAATATTAACCTATGCGCCACATATTCCACTCCTAAGTATTTACCCAGCAGAAATGAAAGGACATGTGCTTATAAATATTGATGTATTAAACTTCAGAGCAGCTGTATCTGTAACAGTCCCAAATTGGAAACATTGAAATATCCACTAATGGGTAGGTAGGTAAATAGTCAAATTATGGAATACCCATATACGAATTTTACTTTGCATTAAAAGGAGAATGAATAATTAATATACACAACTTGAATCTCAATTATGCCAAATAAAGGGACAGATTAAAAAAAAAACAAAATTCTATGCTGGATGATTCTGTGATTGCATTGGGAAATTCACACCACTGCATGGTAACAGTAAAGGAGGGGAGAGGTGCCTGAGGGAGGGGTGCAATGAGAGTAAGGAAAAAAGACTGCAAGAGGTAATGAGAAAACTTTTAGAGATGCTGCATATATGTTCATTATCTTGATTGCTGTGACAGCTTCACTGGTGTGTAGATATGTCAGAACTTAAGAAATCGTATACTTTAGATATGTGTCATATATGCATGGCAATTGTAGCTCAAGCAAGCTGTTTGTATAAAGATCAAGTTTATCTTTCCAGGTATACCACAAATTGAGTGTGATTCTAATTCTGTCATTTGATTCAGCCATGAAGTCTTCAAAAGAATATTAGGACTGACACTAAGTGGAATAGAACTCAAACATTTGTGATGTCTGATTATCTGCTGCCTACAGAATCTGAGAAGGCAGTTCATACAAGTGCAGTCAGCTCCACTTAGAAGTTTTTTTCATTATTATTAATGCTAAAACTTTGAAATTTTTATTTTCATAAGAACACAAATAGGTTTGTACCTAGATGACATTTTATACTGTGCTTTTGGGTTTAGTGTGCTACTTAAATGATAGGGCTTCTTATGTAGGTATATATTTAGTAGAGGTCACCATTTTATGGACAATGAAAAGATGTGAGCATGATCAAATATACAATTATATGGCATATAAATCTTCCAGCTTCAAAGAATGTATTTATAAGCTTCAAGTACAGTTTTAAAATGAGAAAAAATATCTTAGGAATGTTTTATTCAGTTAAATGACTTTTTTTTCTCCCACTGAAGTCAGGAGCCAAAATGGGCAAGGATTTGGAAGTTGTTAAAATGTACTTCTGCATCCCCATTTTCAGTCTTTGTGGCGTTTGAAGCTCTTTCCCAATAAACATTTAAATCCAAAGCTGTCCATATCATATTTTTCACAGTATCTATTAGTTTCTCATAAGCTATTATTTGAATGATTGGAGCATTACAAATATCATTAAAATAATGGCAAAGTTGTGGCTGCATCACTGCACAAGATTTATATTTATATATATTAGAAACTTGAGTTTTTCCAAGCCAGAGCCACGCTTTCGTGAATTTTTAAAAAGTGAGCAACATGAAGCAGCCAGTAAGATACTGTTTTCTGCAGTGGCACAGGTTCAGTAAAAAGATGAACCGGTTGTTTCCCGTAGAAATAACCGTGACGGTGCCATTAGCCAATATGCTAGTCTTTTAGTTGATCTATGTTTATTGCTCCCCTCCCTGGTCAAGGTGATTTATTGTACAATCCCCACTTTTTATTATCTTGTCTCATACATTTTTCTGTAAAGGACTGACCATAATTCCTTCAGTCACGCTAACAATAAAAGAAGACTATTAGGATAGCTTTGCCTGGAGGCTGTTTAAAGCTCATCAGACCTGGACAACGTCAGTGATTTGTGGATTGCAAGTTATGGCGGAAACCCTGAAGAAAAGTTTCCAACTGGAAATTTCAGAGGTGGGTGATGTTGCCTTGTTAACACACCATGGCCTCAGCTAATTCACAGAGATCTTGAGACAGGGGTTGAAAAGTAATAAGTTTGAAGGAGAGAGAGCAAAAGAAGTGCATACTGAAGTTGCAGTAGTCTTAGAGTTCAAGATTTTACTTACTTTATCTACTTTTATACGATTTAAACAAAAACAAGTCAGTTTTGTTCCTTTTCTGATGTAACTTTTATGATATGTACTCATTAATTTACTTATCAAGTATTTATATGTAAACTACATTGTACTAAGTGCTCAAGATATAGCAATGAACAAATTATAAAGTCCCTGTCAAGAAGTCACCACCTATCAGACAGTAAGACAAAGACTGCTTAGGGACTTCTGTCTTGGAGAAAAATTGTTGAAAGAATATATGACGCAGGGGCCTCCCAGGTGGCGTAGGGGTTAAGTCTCAGCACTGTCACCTCTATGTCCTGAGTTCAGTGACAGGCCAGAGAACTGACCCACAAGGCACAGCACACCTCTCCTGTCTCACCTGCTGCTCCCCTCAGCAGCATATTTCAGTAGATCCACCTGTTCTGCTTCCTACTTGTCTCTAGTGAACCTTCTTACTCCCTGTACCTCTGGCCTATACCCCAGTTCTTGTATGCATAATAACAAATCTTTTTTTAAAAAATACATGATGCATAGTCTCATTCTTACCCCCTCCCTCCTTCCATCCATTCCTCTTCCCTCCCTCTCACCCTCTCTTTCCTTGATAAATGGAGATCTCTTCTCAGCTTATATTCCTAAATGGATGGTTCCCCCCCACCCACAACAAATAGTGGAAATCAACCCTTTCTGTGAGAATTACAACATAGTCACCAGACTGTCAGATTTGCAGACAAAATTACAGTCAACAAAAAATCATTCCTGAGTAAGGAGAAATGAATAGTTAGGATTTTATGGAACAGAGGGATAGAAATAAAAAAAATACTATATACATGATAATATTGTTGTCTAGGGATTTTGAATACTATCATAAATGTATAAGCTGGGGATCATATGGAATTAAATTCTAGTGCCAGTATTGGCACATCCACACATTTTACTACATCCCACCGAACCTCATCCTGAGCTGTGAGGCTATAGTAACTTACTTAAACTCTTGGAATTTAAGTTCCTTTTCTTTAATTTCACAGATGTTGTGAGTATTGAATCAAATGACCCAGGCAAAGTGCTTGACCCTGTGCCTAAGTAAACTTAGTAAACTCAAAATGTATTTACTGAATGAACAGTCATACAAAGATGAGTAACAAATACAGATCTAAACACCACAGCATTTCATTCCCACTCTGTCTACATAGATATGTCTGTAGATACGGAAATAGACATCACATATGTCATCTCATATATGTCAATATCTGTATGTAAACACTGAATCCAATATGTAAAAACACTTTCTTTTCAAGCAAACATGGGAACTGACAAAACAAAACATAATCCAGTTGTGGGAAATGTATTAAGTCACAGCACATTTTAAAAGATTAAAAGCATTGTTATGGATACAGTAACTTGAGGAAACTTACTGAAAATATACAGAAATACTGAATTTAAGAAACATACTTCTATGTAAGCTATAGGTTTAACATTAAATTTAACAGAATTTAGAAAGTGTTTTCAACTGAATAATGAAAACACACATTGAAGTGGGCAGGATGACCCTTATATGTTACTTAAAGTGAAATTTAAAGCTTAAATTCAGATAAGTCAAAAGAATGCATGCTGTAAACTAGAGTCATTCATACATATAGGGATGGAGCTAAAAGGGATTATGCTCAATGAAATAAGTCAGAAAGCAAAAGAAAAATACCGGATGGTTTCACCCCTAGGAGAAATACAAGGGAACCAAATAAACAACCAAGGAAAAGAATAATAACAATGACAACAACAACAACAATAATAATAATAAAACAAAAAGACAAGGACAAATCAGGGACACTTTGTGGAGAGGGAAGGGATTGGGTTGAGGGCAGAAAGAGCACAAAGGACTGAGGTGATGGTGCATGGGTAAAATGGTGGTAGGAAACCTATGGGGACCACAGTTGATGTCAAATATATATAAATGAAGGAAAAAAAAATAAGGTAGGCTGAATTTTCATGAACCAAGCATTCACCTTAGGAATTTAGAAAAATAACACCAATGTAAGGCCAACAGATAACAAGAAAGATTATGGGAGGAAATTATGGGAGGAAATTATGGGAGGAAAATAAAATAAAACACAACATGGGATCAACGAAGACAAAAGTTTGTTCTTTGAAAAGATGGTTAAGTTGACAAGCCTTTAGGTAACACCCATTACGGCACAATAAGCCTCCAGGATGAAAAGGAGACTTCACTACTAATTCTATGGACACTTCAAAATATCATGAGATAAAATATAGAACTTGAAAATCTATACAAAAGGGAAAATTCTTAGTAAATCATAATTTACCAATACTGATGATGAGGAAAAAATAGCATGACTAGGAAGGACAATAGGCAGATAATCTATCAAAAAAGAGGTGCCCTCATTACTGAAGTAATCTCAAGATCTGGTATGTTTTGAAAGTGCATGCAATGGAAAAGTACATGAGATTGTTTACTTTTAATCCAAAGAGTGCTTTAAAAAGAATGGAGATCACTGATATGCATGTCCTAAAGGTATCTTGCAATGGGTCTATTTATGAGACTGACTTAAAAGTTTTATGTCTAAAGTAGCAAAATTATAGACACAAGGGCTACATGACTGACAAACCCCTTGTACCAGGTAAGACAAACAACGTGGCAATAAATAACATAGCCTCATTCTTAGTAGTTAGTTCTTGATTCTTTTTTGCAGCTCAGTGTTTAGGGGAACTGAGACTGAGAGAAGGCAGGAATTCTGTCCAAACTCTCACAATGGGTTGAATGTGGGGCCACCTCTCAAACACCTTTGTTTGCTAGTAAGCACAATATTCTTTTTATCTGTTATTTAAATTCATTTACTTCATTAATGCAAAATTAGGGTCCTTTTGTTCTCTTAGATTAGGGAATTAAAGAAATTAATTTGCGTTTATAAAATTTGTGTTTTGAATTTTGCAAGTTTCCTTTTTTCAAGCAATTTATAGGCTGGCATATTACCTATATATGATTCCTATTCAGGACTAATTTTGCATCGATTTGGTTCATCTTTCATAGTTATTCATTTCTTGCATGATACATGAAAGCTAGTTTTCTCTAGGGAAGACAGTTGGGAGGAACATAGATATTATTCTAGCTCCTAGCTGGTAGGAATCGGGACAAGTAAAACAGGTTTAACTGGGATTGTCTTACTTCTAGGTTAAATGGCTGAACAGTATTATGGTGTTTGCTTTCTTTCCTTTTGAATGTATTTCTATTTTCACATGGTTCATAAAATCCATTTTCAAAATAAACAACATTCTACTTGCTAACATACAAATTGGTTTATGGAGAAGACCTCAATTCCCAGCCTATGTCAAGCAGCATAAACAAGAACTGATTTCAAACATTCTGTGGTAAGAACAAAAATGAATGCCCAACTCTGAAATGGTGAAAAGACTAGAGCGTTCATCTCTGCTGTGCAGTGAAATGAAGGTGATTTTTCAAAAAGACAAGAGTAAACAACACAATTAGAAATTTAGGGGTGGGTTTGCCTGAAACCAAATGTCTTTCACTCAACAAATATTTGTTAATCCATAACTCTGTGTCCAGCACTGGCTTAGTCATTGGGAATTCAGCAGAGATGAAAAGAGAACAGTTTGATTGTGAGGCTTATATTTTATGGAGAAAGTCAAACAAGTCGTTAAATAAACACACACAAATACACACCGAGTCAAATACAACCAAGGAATAAGGCAGAGAGAGGGCAGGAAGTGAACATGGGATGATGCCAATCACACTGGCCCAGGCAATGCTTTCCTTGCACACCTCCTTAAGGTGTGTCAGGAAAGTTGAGGTAACAAATCTATGATCATCAGGTGAAATATTGTTCAAGTCAGAGGAAGGTGCAAAGATCCTGAGGCAGAAAACTGATGGACATATTCAAAGGAAGGTTAGGGCTGGAACAGGGGACCCAATGGGCAGGGTTCAAGCTGAATCTAAGTGTCTGAGCCGCTTGTGACATGGATTCAGGGGAAGACTTCCAAAGGCTATTTAAAAAGCAATACTAAATTTTGATAAAGCAATAGAAAGTGCAGAATATGTTTTACAATGATTTAAAGTGAGACTATTCTGGTTCATGTAAAATTTTAATTTATTTGTAGTTTTTTTTTACTATTACAAATAAATGCTACTGTGAAACTTGACTTGTGGATAGGTTTTTTGCTGTTAACTTTTTTTTTTCATTTGTGGGAACTTGCATTATTAGTCTTAAGTATTACTTTCCAATGGAGGGGGTAAAAAAAAATAGAGGAGGTATTTTTCAAAGAAACCAGTCTTCTACACATTGAAAAAAAAAAAAGACAAATAACTACAGTATGCCACCTTTAAGGTTGAAGGATACAATATCCCTAAAATCAATTTATCCCCCAACCAACAGACTTAATGTACGTCTATCAGGACCACAGATCCTTTGAGATCTGATTGAAATCTGATTAAAAACAAATGACCTCTAATTTCTCAGGCTTTTACAGTGTAATGATCATTTTTAAAAGGTGACCCCTATACTAGAAATTGGTCAAATTTTCTTTTAATTATTTTAGGATTTTATGAGTGTGATATAATTTGAATTCCATTAGAATCAAAAGAGCTAGGTTCAATTACAGAACCAACATCATAGTATCTAGTATCTTGAACAGTTCAGTTCTGTTTTCCTGTGAAATGAGGCTAGTAATAACTTCCATGGTTATTCTGGGAAGCCTAGAAACAGCAATAGGATAATATAAGATATAGTATCCAGAAATTAAGTTTTGCAAGGAATTGAGGATGTAGAATGAGACGATCAATATCACTGAAACAGTGTTAACTTATCCAGTGCCACAGCTAGGCAGCTGTTAACTGCCATGGGTCACTGTCTGTGGGTTCTAACAAATTACAAGACACCACTCAGGCTTAGGGTGAAACAACGATGGGGTTTTCTAACAAACAGGAGGTTACTGGAAAGGTGAGGGTTGGTAAGGCCACGGATGGCTGAGTGTCCTCAGTGTTCTGCAGACCCAAAGCCACTGCTCAAGATGGCACCTTGCCTTCCCTGAAGCTGCGCCAGGCTCAGATTCCACTCATGGAAGAAGACGGAGTAGCTCACAGGTGGCGCTGCTGAGAGGGCATCATGGCAGCCAGAAAGGCCTATTCGAAAGCCGGAGGCACCAGCACTAGGAAGCAGTGCAGGAGGTTGGCCTTCCCTATGAGTCTCAACACCCAAGGTCTGAATTGTCCCAGCCCACTGGCACTTCGCCTCATAGCCCCTGCCTTCCAAGCCTGATTGGGCCACAATTCCAACTGCCTGATTGGTGCCAGTCAAGCTCCAATCAGACTGGCCATTTTTCAGGTCCAGTGCCATTTCAAAAGGGAATGCCGGTCTGTGCATCCAGACCCTACTCCTGGTGAAACTGGGGCGGGCTGACTGTCCATATGCACTAACAGAAGCCTGAGTGGTGAGGCCGGGCACCTGTCCTAGCATGCCCCATTCTCTCTCCCCGCCACCCCAGTCAGGCCCGGGCTGCCGAAGATGAGGCTGGTCTACAGAATGCAAGTCCACCAGCCCTTAAACCAGTTTATGCCCCATGGTGGTAGCGGCAGCCATGAGGCTCCTGATTTTGCACTGCAGATATTAACGTTCCAACTCGTTTCACCGAAAGTAAAATCAGAGTGAACAGGGTACCTACCTGCAGCTCTCAGACTTGTTGAAAGACCATTTTTGCTGGAAGACTTGTCTAAGATCATGCCCACGAAGTGTTTCTGGGGTGCTGGTATAGCTGAAAGGCAAAGGAACATTTATTTAGCTCTTAAAGATGAGGAAGATGATCACTGTGATCACATGCTTATTGTGGGGTACATATTCTATAAACAGATATCACGTCTGGCAGATAGAAGCGGAAAAGGAATTTATTGAAGCTAGAGTCAATCCACAAAGGCACAGGGTGAAGGGGAAGAAAATCAGGTTCTGAAAACACAGCAAGACGCTCCAGAAAACCAACATCACAGGCAAATTACACTGACAGGCCCAGGTGGCAGGGACAGCAATGAGCACTGGGCACACCTTGCCTGAAGCCACAAATGAGGACAGCAAACCCCTCGTTGCTGCTGGTGCCTCTTGTCTCTCTTTATTTGAGTCACTAGTTTTGGTTTCAGGTTATTGCTTTAGACAAGCAAAGCCTAGGTTACATGTTTCACCTGAGCTGCAAGGGTTCTGCAAAGCTCTCAAGACCTTATTTCTCCCACAAAGGGTCATAACATGGAAAATTTCTTATAACTCAGGGCATTTCCCTCCCCAAAAGGAAAATGTCCACTGAAATGCTGAAGATCAGAAATAGTGAAGATGACCTATTCCCATGATGTTTAGAGGTGGCCCCGCAAGGCAGCAGCCATGAGCCACTTGTTGGAACTCAGCCTGCTGTTATTTGGCCCTGGCCTGGCTGCTGCTTCCTGCTCCTGCTCCCCAGGACCATGCTGTAAATTTCAGCTGCGAGGCCCTTGGAATGCTCTGTGAGCCCTGTACCGTTTTCTTGTGACAGCAGATGGCATGGGAGGAGCTCCTCCCTATAAATCATCACTTATGGAGAGTAATATTGTTTTGACAGAATTCAGGATAGCAGATCAAGCAGCACTTCTCTGCTTCATAGCTAATTTCAGAGGCTATGATTTTAAGTCAAAAAAGCCTTATTGATTAGACACTGCTTTAGTGTAAAAAGGGTAAACTTTTTGAAATGTTCAGGAAATGATGACATTACCCACAAATTCTCCACTAGATCCTAAGATAGTAATGCTTCTCTTGTGGCTGCCCGCAGCATTTCCTTGCCCCTCCCTTTACAACTCCCAGAAGAGCAACCCTCCGTGTGTAACTCATCATTACCATTTAGAAGGGGCCACAAGGAGCTCCTAGTCTCTCAGCTAGTGGCAACCAAAGTACATGATTAGGCGAAAAAAAAAAATTCTGATATTTTACAAATATCTTTCTTGTCTGGAAAGAGAATAAGCCTAAATAACATGGGCCAAAATATAATTTAAAAATAAATGAGCAAAGTTTGCAAATCTCAAGTATACATGCTTTCAATAATTAAAATAATTTTGGGGGAGGTGGGTAAAAGGGAACAATTGTATGTGATGGCTGAAAATTAGATTTTCATTTGTGAACATAATGATAAATAAAGATGAACTTTGCACTGTCATGAAGACAGGAGTTGACTTATAGGCCTATACAACAGAAAACTATATAATGTGATAAGCCAATGTCACTTCAATTAAAAAAACAAACATAACTTATTTTAACCTGTTATACTTTTTTTCTCTGTTAATACATTTCCTTTTATTAATCAGTGTAGTATTTGGGCTGTTCTTCCAGATTTTTTGTTTGTTTGCCTGCTTGGTTTAGGTATTTTTCTGACTCCAGAGGTATATTATTGGGAAGCTGAAACCTGCTTTTTGACAACCTAATGAAATAGGAGAACAGGAAGTAGAATAAAAGACCTCCCAGCTATGGCCCCCTACTTTAGGTAGGGTCCCAGGAGTCTGGTGAATTTCATAGCCTTCATAGCTATTGCAGCTCAGAAGAGGATATTCTCAATTCCTGAAATGTGACTGAGGTAAGTGCAGCTATACCACTGCCCCCAAGTATCCTGGAGAATAAAGCCTCCTGGGCATATGTAAGCCTCTCTAGAAAAGGTAATATATTCCTTGAACTTAGATCATTTGTACAAATACTTCCTTCAAATACTACCTAGCATACATTGTAAAACAAGATACATTAGTAGACCATATGATATTATAGACACCACAATAAGACAGATAGTATACACAGACACATAGAGTCTGAGGCTAATAGTGTTGAAATATGGACATAGTGATAAATAGACTTTATATACAAAACGGGATCAGAAGTTAGTAATATTTTGCAAATAATCACAAACTATATAATTTTAAATTCAAGAATCAAAACTTAAATTATATAAACTAAAGGGCTGACAGGATGTGGTAAAATCTAAATTAAGACAGTAACAAAATAAATCAGGAAATATGTAAAATTAATTACTAGAATGAAAAAGACAAAAAGATTGGTAAAATTGAAAAGAAGGAAGAGAAGCTAAAATATATTTGTTATAGATGTTCCAGGAAGAGAAGAGAATAGCACAAAAATATTTGCAAACATAGTGGCTGAAATTTTCTAAAAATGGTAGACTAGTAAGCTGCAAAACAGGAAGCAGTCTCGGATTTATTCAAGAAAAATAAAGTGCATGTCTTTGAAAAGACTTAACTTAAATATTCTGGGGCTTTGTAATCACTCTAACCTGAAAAGAGAAATACCTAAATGTCCATAAACAGCTGAATGGGTAAATAATATTCTGTAGTCTTACAATGGAATAATATCAAGCAATAAAGAGGCATGAATCATAAATATATACAATAGCATTAATTAATCCTCAAATCATATTCTGAGATAAAAATATGAATTATTTGATGTCATTTATATAAATTTGTTGGAAACTGAAACATTTGTAATGATAGAAAAATCAATGGTTGCATGCAGACAAAGGAGCATGAGAAGAATTTTATGGTTGTAGAAATGTTCAATACCTTAATTACTGTGATACACACTTATGTGCACTTTATATGGCACTTATACTTCATTAAACTTCTCTCTTTATCTGAGTTGATATAACTATATCATATTGGATAGTAAATTTAAAAGCAAAAAGCATTATCAGAGCAGCATCCAAAGTATTTCCTAGTGATAAAATAAATGCTCAAGTCACTAGGAAAATAGATCAATTCAAAACTGAATTCAAAGTTTGCCAGATAATACAAGAAAGAGCCAAATCTAAAATCATTGTGGGACATATCTCATCACTTGTATCAAAGACATAAAAAGCTCACAAAAATCATAAAGAAAATGGAATACTTGAATAGCAGAGTCAGCAAACGCAGCTAACAGACATACAGAACATAATGATCCAGTCACACTCACTTCAAAAAACAAAAGGATGATTTCAAAAATTGACCAAATGCTGAGCCAAAAAGAAGGCTTTAAAATCTTTGAAGGGAAAAAATGCTCAACTTCTCTTGTCATCAGAGAAATGCAAATCAAAACCACTGTGAGATACCACCTCACACCAGTGAGAATGGCACATATCCAAAAAAG
>JAGFMF010011983.1:3558724-3634639 GCA_019455555.1 Galemys pyrenaicus
ACTTGGTGGGGAGGGAAGAGGGGGAGGGTTGAGGGCAGACGGGAGCATGGGGGACTGAGGTGATGGTGCACTGGTGATATGGTGATGGGGAATACATAGAGATTACAACTGATGTCATATATATAAATTTTTAAAAGTTAATAAAAATAATAAAATAAAATCTTTGAAGGGATTCACAAAAATAAACAACTGTGACTACATCAAACTAAAAAGGAAACCAACCACAAATACAAAAAGGCAATCTCTGGACTGGGAGAAGATATTTGCAATCCATGCATTCAACAAGGGGATGATTTCCAAAATATGTCATGAACTCATACAACTCAACAAAAAAATAAGCAACCCAATCAAAGAGCAAAATACCTAAAAAGACACTTCTGCACACATCCAGATGGTCTAACTTCATGGGAAGAAATGTCCCACTATCACTTACTACCAAGGAAATGCCTCACCCCTGTAGAATGACTTATAGTTAAGAGACCGCAAATTACAAACGTTGACAAGACTAGGAAAAAAAGGAACACACATCCATTGTTGGGGGAGTATCATTTAGAGCAGCCTCTTAGAAAATAGTATAGTTTCCTCAAGATAAAAATGGAAAGACCATTTGATCCAGCAATACCACTGGTAGCTATAAACCAAAGAATAAGAAAAAACTAATATAAGTAGATTTATGCACGCCCATGCTCACAGCAGCATTATTCAGAAAAGATAAGTCATGGAACCAACGAAAGTGTCCAGCAGCAGATAACTGGATAAAGAAATTCTGGGAAACACTACTCATATATTAACAAAGTTGAAATGGCATTTTTTTTTTTTTACAAGATGGAAGGATCTTGAGGTAATTGTGCCAAGTGAGATGTCAGAAAGTGAAAGATGACACCAGATGATTTCACTCATTTGTGGAATTTAAACAATCAAATGAAACAAACTGACAAAGCATCGAAAAAATAAGTCTTAGAATCTGTGAAAAATATACTGGATACTAGAGTGGAGAGGGAGCAGGAGATGGGGTTGAGGAAGTAATATGATTGGGTGTTGCACTGAAGTTTTGGTGTGTGGTTAGGGAAGCATGTGTACCTATGGAGGTGTGAAGCTGTACCTCCCAGATTACCAGTTAGGTAAATGGCAAATAAAGTGTGAGAAAGAAATTTCAAGGGATTTAAATTTATACTAATGTTTTATGGCCATAATGCAATATAAAACTGTAGGTAACGATACCTCACATGACTGAAAATTCAATTTTTTTTAATAACCCCAATGTTAAAGGAGAAATGTTAAAATAGTTTGAGTTGTATGAGGTCAAATATGCCACATATGAACATTTGTGAGTACAGTTTAAGCGATGCTTACAGAGAAAATGACTTATAATGAAGGTTATCAGTATATGAATATGGAAGAAAATCAGGAAGTATCCACTCTAAGACATAAAATACAAATCAACACAAAACAAATCAGCAAACAAACCCAAAATTAGAAGAAAATGATAAATATAACAACAGAAACTGAAAAAATAAAAGAGCAAATTAACATAACTTAAAGTAGGTTGTTTAAAGAGACTAACAAATATGGATAAATTCCAGATGGGCGTCAATGAGAACGCCTTGTGATTCTTTTTGTTTTTATTTCCACTTACGTGAGTTTTATTTTTTAGTGCATGTGTACTTAATGATACTCAAGAATGAAACAAAAGTAAAATAGTCTCTGATCATCATTAGGATACTCTAGGAAACAAAATTTTGAACATGGAAAATAAGCATTTTCTATACACAAAATTCAAAAGAGGTCAAATGGATGAATTGTGAAGGTTTATCAACATAAAATACAGATAAAAATGATTGAAATTAAATATGAGCATTTCACAAGCTCTAATGATATAGTGACTCTGATTACAATTATCAGTGGTCATACTGTCACCATAAAAGAATGAAAACCAGACATCATGGGGCCTGAAAAAAGTATAGAACACCAGCTATGAGTTATTGTTTCCAGAGAATGGAACCCCCAATGCTGAATAGATACTTTATTTGTATTATATTTTTGGTTTTGCCTGTTTGGGCTTTGATTTTAATCCTTTTATTAATTTCTAAATTTATTATATGGTGTTCAGAGAACTATTTGTATATTTGATTATAATTACATTATATGGAGATTAATTTGTGCCATAATATGCAATCAGTTTTCATGCATTTTCTATATGCAATTGCTAAGTTAGTTTCTATTATCGGGTTTATATTTTCATTTAAACTTATGATATGTATGTGCTGATTATGCTGTTTAGACTTTTGTATGCTTAGTGGTAGTTTCTCCAGTTGAATGTCTTGAACCGTTTAAGTGAAAGTTAAAACTACTATTTGTTTTGCCTAGTTCTTTTGCATTGTCTATAGTTTCTTTTTAAATGAAATTTATGAGTTTATTATTCTGTGCATAGTTACTAGAAATTGCTGTCTTCTTTGTTGAGTGTATTCCTCAGTAACATAAAATATTCCTCTTTGCCTGATTTGATGTTGGGCCTGATTTATCTATTGTTTAAAAGCCAGATAATGATTCCTGCTTTCTTTTCATGTGTATTTGCTTAGTATATTATTGTGATCCTTTCATCCTAATTTTTTTTGGGATTCTCTTTATTTACATTATACTTCTTAGGCTCAATAGCATGTCAAAGATTCTTTTGCTGGCCAATTTGAAATTATTTTTATTTTAACAATATGGGAGCTCATTAACTACTCACATGACATAAGAATTTTTATTGATTCTAAAATTTTTTAGTGGTTTACTTACAGTATATATAGTCTTTCATTTTGGTATATTTTCCATCAAAAATATTTTCATAGAAATTTTGCATTTTTATTTTCTTTATTGTCTTATTTTCCCTTAACACATTCTTATATTATATTATATATAATAATCTTAATACATTCTATATATTTCTACTCTAAGAAAAAGTGAATGGTTTGTTATTGATTATTAATTAATAACCATTCTCTCTAACTAAAGATGAGGTAATTTTAGTATTTAAAGGAATGATGGAAAGTTTTTTTTTGTAGCTGTTCATAGCAAGTAAGCCAGCAAAATATAAGCATAGGAAAAACTATCAGATTTTAAAGCTAGTTTCTACAATAAAAAAAAAAAGCAAACAAAGGAAAGAGATAAAGGGAATCTCAACATTAAAAGAAAATTAGGAGATATAGCAAACAATTTTAATGGATTCACCTTGTTTCATCCTCAAGAAACAAAATCATAAACACACATATTTGTAAGAACTGACGAAATGTGAAAACTGACTGGTTATCTGATGATTTTGAGATTATGATAATGACTGAAATAAAGGTAGTGTGAACAAATTTTGATTTGAATTAGTCTACTTTTGAAACTAGGGGATGGGTATGTGGACTCACTATTCTCTTAATAATTTTATACATTTGAAGTTTTCAATATGAAACATTTTTAAAAAAAGAATTCCAGATACATTTCACTGGAAGACTTACATATAATTAAAAAAGGCATACCTTCATAAGACCTACACGCCCCTCCCCTCCGTAAGGGGTATGTGTGTGTACAAGTCAGTGGCCACCACTGAAGATTGCTAGCCTTCTAGTTGCCACTCTGACCATTGGTAATTAAAGGAAAATAAGTATCTTTTTAAGATTTATTTTCATGTATTTATGCAGAGAAGAAACTGGATGTCAACCAGAGGTAAACATAGAGACAGAGTGGGGAACAGAACAGGCAGATCTCAATTCACTGGGAGGAGGAGAGCAGCAGGCAAGACAGGAGATGTCTGCTGCTCCTTGTGAGTTAGCTCCCTGGCTGGGGATCAAATTCAGGTCTTGGGGATGATATCACTGAGACTTAACCCCTAAGCCACCAGAGAAGTCCTGAAAATAAGTATTTATCTTACTTTTTCCTTATGAACCCTACCTTCACCTGGAGGATTATTTATGGTAAATGAGGGAAATTTCTTTTACAAATAATTCCACCCAATAAATGCACACATTAGAAATAACATTTTTTCAATCCATAATTAACAGCTGATTCAAGTAATGGCCATCCAACAAGGGTAAAGCATTAAGTGAAAGCCTAGTGAGGAATTTTATAATCAAAGACTCAGACTGCCATTTCCTATAATCACTGATTGTTAGTGTCCCTGAAAATGAGCTGTGTCCTCTCATAATAACATTGATGGCTTGAAAATTCAAATGATTACAGAATTTCAGGTGTTAACTGTATACTAGACTATGGAAAAATGTAACTGTTAGACTTAGTGATGTCAGATTTACTGATGTTAGATTTATTGCTGCTGGAAGGCCGCTGCCAGGGTGTCTCTCCATTACCTTCCGTGGAGGAGTCACATCGGCAATTAATGACGGAATGTGAAAAGATTGGCCTAAGAAATATGTCCTTGCCCTGTTATCTCCTTTCTCTGTTGCCTAATCCACTGGTATAAAAACCCCTCACCCTAGGCAACAGGTGCAGCTTCCTGCCCCTGACTTGTTGGTTCCCCGGGGGGGGGTGGGGGGGGGGTGGTGCGGAGCGGGGGGGGGGGGGGGGGGGGGGGGGGGGGGGGGGGGGGGGGGGGGGGGGGGGGGGGGGGGGGGCCCTCCAGGGAGCACAGTCAGTAAAACAACTTCGGTCTTTGTTTTCACTATGACTATTTTTTCTAGCGCCTCCGACCTTTTGTCTGATCTTACAGTAACCATGATTAATAATTTCAACCACAGTGTGAAGAAATAATCTGTAAGATTCAAATGTAGGCTCCCATGGTTTAGCTGTATTCTTCAGCTATGCCCTAAACAATGGGCATGAAAACAATTTTATTTTTAGTGTTTATACTCGATACTTAGGTATCAACAGCTTAATACCATTAGTGGACACTGCTAAACGCTAATTTGAACAAACCAAGTGTAAGCAAATTTAATTAGAGTGGAATAAAGACATGGTAGTTGGCGACATTATGCAAATGGAGTTGGTTTCGTGCTGTATGATATGGCACTGTGATGTGTAAGAAAGTGTCATTTTGACTTGCACAGTAAAATGTCTTGGAGTTAATACTTTATCTGACATTTGCTATAAAATAATCCAGAAAAGGCTCAAAACTAGGTGAAACAAAAATGCAAAAATATTGATGGTTATAAAAGTTGGGTGATTGGTTTGCATTTCATGTTTTGGGGCTATGTTTCGAAATTTCCATAAATGAACAGTTTAAACAACTACTGATAAAATCTGCCTCATAGGATGCAGAAACAAAGCACAATAGCTGAGACAGATTTAAAATCAGTCTATAACCAATGAGTCCATAACACTGTTAATAAAGTTATTGATCCTCACACCCAATGCCTAACTCTGTTTTCTCTCTTCTCTCTCCCTCCCTCCCTCCCCTCACACTCCAGGGCTGTATGCTCCTCTTTGGAGTTCACCAAAGATGACAGGAAAGTAAAGTAAATCGTACCTGCCACAGAGCAAGCATTTTGAAACTTGACATTTGGTGATAAAGAATAGGCAGGAAGTCAGGAAGTACACACCCTAAAAGGCTTCTGTTTTCCTCTACATAAACCTGACTTATACAATCAAAAGGAAAGATGACCTTTTCAATAACCTAAAATATACAAGGGAAAACCAATGCAGGCACAGCAGAATAGGTGTGACTCATGGTGATAATGAATTTCCAAGTAAGCAAGCCTTTTAGAAATTCAGCCAGAAATCGAAGAGCAACCACATCTATGTAAATTCTTCTGCAACTTCCTAACATGCTAAGACAATGATAACTTTGTTAAGTTTCGAAGTCACCGTGCAACCAACAGGATGAGCTAAGATGGGGAGGGGGAGTGTACCCCATGGTCCTGCATCAAGGGGTCCTGAAAAAAAATGATTCTGACCCAAATTCTAACCTGCCTTCTACTTAATGAGGTTTCCAACAGAACTACAAAAAATTAAGCATGAAAACCAAGTGTCCCTGAGTTTTTGCTGAGATGAAACTTTGTAGGGAGTTTAATCATGGGCATAGCTAACCCTATTGTCACAAGGTATAAGCCTTGCAGTACAGAGTGATTCTCTTCCTTTTGGTGCCTAAAAGATATTCCAGAACATGACCAATCAAATTATCTGCTCTTCTTGGTCTAGAAAGGAAGGATGTGAGAAGGATTCCCTTGAATTTGGAAGAAGTGGAAAATGTTTTTTTCCCTCTGTACCCCCCTCTCCCTCCACTATACCTCCACGATCAGTCTTTACCAACAAGGAATAGGAAACACAGGCCACATCAGATCAATGCATCTTCATTGATCCTCATGCTTTGGTTTTTCAGTCACTTCTCTTACTAGTGAAAAGGGAATTAGAGTGATAAGACACCGGCATGGGCAAAATATGCCAGGCAGTAAGGTATAGATTTTGAAATAGCTTACATAATAGGTAGGCATGGAGGAATAATTTCCCATGCTGTATTTTAATACATAATGTACTCTGGGAAGCTGCAAAAAAAGCCACTCTGGGAGGCGATGTTATTTTGAGGTTCCATTCCTAATATTGTATGTGATTAATAAGCACAGAGAAATTCCATTCAAACAAAGTGCTTTGCATATTAAAAATGAAGCCTACACATATACCATGGAAATGAGTTTTAAATGAGACAGTTACCACCAACTAAGTTTGTAAATGAATTATTACTACCAAAAGGAAAGTTTAAGGGTTCTTATTGTTAGATTACTTGGATTTAAAAGGTATATTAAGAATGTAAAAATATGTTCATACAAAACAGCACAACCAAAAGATGCTGTTGAATTTTATTTCTATGTCATGCATACATTCATAGGGATAAAATTTGATTACCAAACTGGCCCAGGGTGGAGCAGAGAAATGGAAGAAATTAAATTTGGGAAGTTCTTGGCCTCTTCTTTCTGAAATTTTTGTCCTCTTTGTGGCATTGAATTCTTGTCTTTCTCCTTGCTGACTATAATCTTCCCTTAAGTTCTAAAATAAGTCATTTTCAGGTAGGTGAAATTTTATTCCCTTCATTTCCTGCCCCAGGGAATTTTTCTGTCTTTGGAGATTTTTGGCTTTGTAGCTTATTCATAACTTCTAGCACCTAAAAGCAGATGGAGGGATTTTTCTTAGATATAAGAATCTTCATATAAAGACATTTAAATAAAAATCAGGGATGATTTTCAGGTTCTCATTTCAGTCTTGTTGATATAACCAAATTATTTTCAAGTTGTACCTCCGAGCCACACATGACCTCAGAGTAACAAGATATTTACTTCCCATTTTTATATCTGTATTAGAGCAATGATGAGTAGATAAAACCCTAACAACAGGTTTTTTAATAGCCTTATAAACACAGCACAGACTCCTGAGCCCACCTGGCAAGTCACCTTTTTCGGAGTTCAGGGGATCCAGTGGCAATGGGGACTAACTGTGACATGGCCAGGCATCAGCGCACCCAACCTCAGCTCATCTCCTCCATCCTAACGAAAAGTATTACAAAGACTCTTTTACACCTAAGTGTTGGAGAATATGGGTTCCTGTCATCTCATCCTGTTAATGATTTTTGTCATTCTCAGTTACATGAATGCACCCAGAAACAGGAATTTGTTTCCTCTTTATTTTTGCCAAATTCCAAGACATGCTTTAATTCTGAGGTTCCACAGAGTCCTTTGACAAAATAATTGCTTGTGTTTAACCAGTGAAGCTCAAATAATTTATGTTTCTTGGACACAGTTGTTTAAAATGATCTTAATCAATGAAACCACTAAATCAGCAAACAAGTTGTCATAAATTAGCAACCATTGTCAGTGCTCCATTTTGTAATCCATTAGGCATATCCTATTTTCTATCATCGAGCTCCTGGAGGGGGAAAAAAAAGGAAACTTCTGGACCTACCAACACTACCTTGAGGCTTGGGGGATATTTTACAAATGCTCCAAGTAATTAGTTTCCAATAGAGTATCCCCAGGTGACAATCCCAAGGCAACAATACTGCACACATTATATTATCTGACAGCCAGGAAGTGGTGAGAGCATATGCTTGGGGCAAAGCAAGCTTTGCTTCAAATCCTCATTTCCTATATTTATTAGATGCATGCACTGCTTAAGGTAACAGGAGATGCCATACTAAACAAATCCCCCAATTGTGGTAGGTTAATACTGAGTCATGGGGCAAGTGCTCCTCAGGTCAGACTAGAATAGGAAAAGCCTCAGAGGAACAAGGAAGGCTCCAGAGATAGGGTAACAAACTTCACAGGAGAATAATAAAACACTCAGAACTAGGGGCAACAGAACTTTCTGGAACAAGAACAATAAAGAAAAAGTACTCTAAGATAAGGGTTGGGACACAGACACTTAATTCTGGGCACAGCGCTATTAAGGCAGAGTAAGGCCATTTAGAATAACCAATGACAAAGAATTTCAGGGCTTTTGAATAATTAGGAAAGGAAGGTATATATTCCCTGAGGCACAACTCTACAGTGGGCTTCCTTGCCCCTCCCTGGTCTGGATCCACCAGCCTGGGAGTCCCACTTCATTTCTGTTCCTTTTCTCCATAAAAGACTTTTTCTTTCTCTAAAGACAAATATGCCTCTTTTCCATTTGCTTGCCTGAGTGTCAGCAAAGTTTCCGCTGTGGCTTTGTGAGACACCAATCCCCGGTGTTCTAGTGGCTGGGACTCAGCGCTGCCCCCTGCAGCCTGGGATCAACTCCTGGCTGGGCGATTAGACCTGAAATCCTTAACTTACAGTATCAATACCATAGCCACTTACTGTTCTCTTACTTAAAACAATTACTGCTGATTGGCAGTGGCTCCAAAGAGTGATTCAAGCTCCCAGGCTCTTCTACCTTGTGAGTTTGCCATTTTCAAAGAGAGCTTCCAACATTTGCAGGGGAAGGGGAAAGAAGCATGGAGGATTACAGACGGGATATCATGAGCTAAGCCTGGAAGTGACACTGCTCACTATGTCCAAGAACAGTGACTGGAATTCAGTAACATGGCCACAGTCAGCTCAATAGGGAAGCCGAAGTCTACTCTGACAGTGTTTCTAGAAAGAAGAAATAGTACAAGAGGTAAGAGGTAGGTAGCCATGCTCTGCTAGTCTGAGTGACCTATGCCAATACTTTATCGCTGCATGATTTTCCTCATTTACAAATGGAGTTAAAAATGCCAGTCTCTACTGGTTTGCTGTAAGGAGTTTATCACAATGATTTGTAAATAGCAGTAATGTCTATTATAACTAACAGTAATGTTTCACTAAAAATTTCCCCTATGTTGAGAAAGGTTTTATTAATTCTTTTTTTTTTTTGGACAATCCAACATCAAACACTTATTCACCATCAAAACACATTATTGGGATGAATGATTCCTTTATCCCTAGCCTAAGTGGATTCAAGAAAAACAAGCAATCTGAAATTATGCATAGCATTCATAAAAGTTCAATCAAATGTGGTAGAAAGAAAAGTTTTGAGGTTAAGTAACATACCCTTTCTATGATCCCAAGAATGAAGAAAACTTGAACACTTTTGCTGGAAGTTTCTATATTCTCCTTATGAGAGGCATCATAAAAATGCCGTTCAGAGAAAATCAATGCTTTTGTTAGAATTTCTTTCTCCATTTCTAACCTTTATATATTATCACTGATAATATATAAAAAATTGACATTCTTAGTTGCTGATATCAGAGAAATACTAGACTTTAAAACATTATATGCAATCAGGTCAAACTTAGTTCATTGAACCCCTCAGATTACAGCTTCATGCACAAAATGGAATCATTTTTGTTGGTTTACAACAACCCCACGGTATTATGCTTTTAGTTCACAATGGCTACCAGTGAATATGGTTTTCAAATTGTGAAAGGATATAGTTATAGGATCTTCTGCACTAGGGCAGAATTCTGCATTCTGATAGTTACATAACAATTATGTTTTCTTTTTCTTTTTTAAATATTTGTGCATACAAGAGTTGGGTTGTAGGCCAGAGGTGTGGAGGTTGAGAGGATTTACCAGAGACAGAGTGGGGAGAAGAACAGGCTGACTGACTGAAATACACTGCTGAGGGGAGCAGCAGCAGTGTATTTCAGTATGTACATAGGCCTGTTCTGCTCACCACTGTCTCTGGTGAATCCTCTTACCCCCTGTCCCTATACCCCAGTTCTAATATGCATAAATAAATCTTTAAAAAAAATACTTGAACTCTTTTGAAGTTTTCTTAAAGGTAATGAATTAGTCTGAAATACAAGAACATTGAATGATTTGGTGTTTGTCTTGAGGAAAAGATTTATTTTCTACCCCTAACCACCATCACTAGTTCAGAAGAGTACTTGTGTCTATTTATTACTTAATCCTCAAAACCTGTTCATTCTTCTCCCAGTCATGCAAAGCAAACATGATGTTTATTTAAAAAGAGCTGTAGAGATGTGCACTGCTATATAAATGGAAAATTTTATTAGCATTAGCCACCTTTGAAAGTTTTGCATCTGAAAAGAATCAGCTTTAAAATCAAATTATGCCCCATTTTCTATTTCTACTCATGACTAAAATAGTGTTTTGGCCAGTAGTTTTTCCATTTACACCACCCTGTGTACAAGCAGCTACCCTGCCTTCTGTCTAAGTAATCCTGTACAGAGATGAAAGGTTAATTACTAACTGTTCTAATGATTTGTTGCTATTGATTTAAATGCTCCATTTGTCTCAATCACATTTTTATTACTTTATGCTATAAAATTTTTCATTAACCCTCTAAAGAACATACTGTTTCCCATAAAATTTTTTAAAGGTCTAAGGCAAAGTCAGGGGGAAAAAGAGAAAGAAAGCAAAAGCACATCAGAAAACTCTCTCATTAGAAAATCTCCTGTGATGTGTGAATGCTCCTCATTCCATGTGATGAAAAAATATCAACAAGATTAAGTCTATATTACCATTACCTTGTATTTTCATTCTCAAAACAAGACCATGCACAATCAAATTTCAATTTTACACATGAGAAAAATGGGGAGATAGAAGATAATTGTCGTTGTATAGTAGAAAACTGAGGTTAAAAGCAAAAGTGTAATTTAGGTCTGAGTATTTCTTTGGAATTATTTCCACATCTAAAGCACATACACACACTCACACACAGACACACACGAACCCTTATAAGCACTGAGAAAGACAAACATTACACATAATTTACTATATATATATATATATATATTTTTTTTTTTGCCTATTACCAATTAGATAAACCTTAACTTCAAGGGATAATTTTGGGGAAATGCTTCATGAGCAAAATTAACCATGCCTTTTTTTTTTTTTTTTAGGTTGGAAAATAAGTTTTGAAAGAATCATGAAATACTCACTAGTTGATCTTCTCAATGGAAAGAATGAAGTTCTAGGAGACCCAGAAAGCTACAAGTTTTCATACATAAGTGTGAGGTCTTAGGCTTTGACATCTCTTTTCTGCCAGTCCCTTTTTTTTATGCACCATCAGGATGACTAACCACAACCAATTTAAATGTACCAGGTGCCATCTGACCTATTGGTCTTCCGTGTGTGTATATTGTAATAATTGCAGAATGAAGGCTGGTTCAAATAGGCATGGGCATATGTTATTTAAATACATGTTCTCTTTTCTGATCAATACCCTGTTTTGTTTTTTAAATCCGTCCACCACAAGATGATTAATGTTTCCAATGAACTATTCATGAAACACTGTACTTAGTGCCTGGAATGCAGTAAACTCTTCACCCATGAGAGCTGCTGCTGCTGCTGCTGTTGTCTACATGAACTACAACAGACAGGGTTAACAGATGTTCACAGGGCAAGTTCATGACCAGTTAGCTATTAGGCCCTGCAGTTACTTTATCTCATCTGCAAACTTATCCCATGGATATATTCCAAGGATAACTTTTTTGAAAATAGTAAAATGAAGATTTTACATTTACTCTAAGAGAGCAGTTCTTGCTCAAAATTGAGCAAGATAGAACCTAGAGAGGCCTAGACAGAGCAAGCTAATAAATTAGGTGAAAATCCAGCTTCAGTGCTTACACTTATGATTTTTACACCTCCCATGATATCAGGGTTTTATTTCTGAGGGTGAAATTGTCTTCACACCTCATTTACTGTAAACCATTCTCTCTCAATTGACATTTGAGTCAAAAAAAAAAAAAAAAAAAAGCCTTAGTGACTCAAAAAGAGTGAGGATTAGCTCGGAAAATGGAGTATTTGGGCCTTGGAGGCAAGTACTTCTTTCCGGAACTTAAGCAAACAATTTGCTTTTTCACATGATCTGGAGCACTGCTTTCCAGTCACCTGTTACTTCCTCCATTATTACATAGAGAAACAGTTTTCAAGTCAGCTGTCTGAAACTGGTATTTTTCTTACCTAGAGGAAAGGAAATTCCCAGACATTCCAGCTTAGCCAAGATTCCCTCTTGTCAGGATAATTTCCCCTTTCCTTACCTATAAGTCTAAGGTCTATTTTTTTTCCTTAAATATTTTTAAAAATAATTTTTCAAGACCTGCCTTAGAACTGAGCAACTTTATTCCCAGGCATCTACAATAGTCAAACTATGGGAATAGTCTAAGTGCCCCAAAACAGATGAGTGGATCAAGAAAATGTGGTACAGATAACACAATGGAATACTACTCAGTAATCAAAAAAGATAAATTCATGCCATTTACAGCAACATGGAGTTGGGATACTTCTAATTGAATTAAGTCAGAGGGAGAAAGATAAATACTGAATGGCTTTACTTATTTGGGAATATAGTGAAACCAAACTAAGATAAAGACAAACTTAAAAACTGGTGCTTGAAAGCTGACAATAAAACTGAAGCATCTAGAGGGGAGAAGGGAGAAGTAGTGGGGAAAGAACACAGAAGGAAGGAAGCCCAATGGACTACTGTGGTAAACTATGGGTGATTTGGTGGTAGGTGCATTAGTGTCAATAACTAATGGGCGTATCCTAATAGTCCATTAATTAAAAATTAAATAAAAAGTCATTTTTCAGTAACTTGAGACTCAATAAAATTTTTGTCTAGGTCAAGCAGTTTTGGTTTCAAGAGAGAACAATCTGCTCATGTTATATTAAGCCATGAGAACACTTTAGAAAGAAGAGTATAAGTGACTGGAAGGTTGGGCAATCCAGTCTTAACAAGGGTGGAAGCAAGCAACATGGCAGGCTGGTGGCAGTCAGCACCCATCTTCATCTGTGTAGCTGTATCTACTCTCCAGAGCCCTCACCTTTTATCCCTGCTGTTCTCCTTTGTCTCTTTCACTCTTTTCTATTGGTAGGTGGGCTTCCTCTTCTGCTACCTATGGTACTAAATGGCTGCCTTACACATCTCCAACTATTATCTACTCGATTCAAGAAGAACAGATGATTAGCATCTGGAAATGCTAATTCCAAACTTCTAGGACAGGAATTGGAGCTGCTGCTCCACATGGTTATACATGTACGTGGTACAATAACTTCTGAGAGAGGGATTACACAACCTGAAGATGATGTTAACATCACCTTCTGCTTCCTCCCCCTACTATGGTCTGGGTCCATTTTTCAAGAAGCATAAAGTGTGATATGGACTGATACAGGGAAACCCAAGTGGTTCCATCTTGTACTGATTCCATCTTAGGCCCATGACTGACAGTTGTCCTGCCCTCAGAAGATATCCAATTTCTCCATTGGGGCTTTCATGTGTATTACCTGTATTCATGATTCATACACATCTTTGTTAATCCTAGCAGAACGCAGACACATATGCTATGTCTGCACAGATATGTGGTGTCAATGATCTTGCATAAGAATGGTTATACATACAAAGCAGGGTATAAGAAGACTCTGTCAGGGTGGGGGGTGTGGATTCTCCCTCAACCCAAAGACTTGTCTATCAGTTTTGGTATCTTGTGCCAAGTTGCCATTAATTAACTTTAATTGTGATTAATGGATGTGTTGCTTTGTTTTTCAGACTCAAATTAGCTTCTCAGCTTAGAGGAACTTTTTGTCCCCACAGGTGCACAACTGAGAAACACCCTGTGCGGCATTTACTACCCTGTTTCCATTTTGAAAAGATCATTTACCATCCACATTCTTCCCTAAGAAGGCTTTCTTATTTTTATTAACTCAGGGAGAATATGAAGAGGATAAGTCCTGCCAAGCAGTGCCAACACTCTTCACATTTCCAGAGATAAATGAAGACACCATAGCTAATCTCTGGGAGACTTCCTGCACAGCTAGCTGATGCCCAATGAAGAAATCAATTCAGCTAAAACAAAACCACCAGCCTAGCACTCACTGGCACCTCACAGACAATGATCAGCCTCTCACTGCCTTTTCTTTATAGACAGTTGTGTTGACTCTGTGGAAAAGGTCAAGGACATATTTTGGTCAATATCAGCTCTCTTCTAGTATAAATACAAACATACCACTGTCATTACACAAATGTTTCTAAGAATGTAGATTTTAGAATAAAAACTAAAAAACCGGCATGCTAGCAAAACTGTGTTGTTGAACAGTACCTACCAAGTGTTGATTAGGTGTTGTCTGGGAATAAAGAAGCTGTGGCTTGGAGTTCCATTGAGGAAATGAAGGGTAGGAGTTGAATCAGAAACAAACGTTTACCTAATACCTACTATGTGCCAGACATTGTTCTAGGAGGTGCTAAAATGTAGCAGTGAACAAAAGAAACATAAACCTCTGCCTTGTGAAAGCTATAAACGTGTAAAGAAGTGGTAAAGCCATTTACTGACCTCTAGAAGCCCAGTCACAAATCCACAATTGGGGCCTCTCTGGTGGTGCAGTGGCCTGAGCACCACACTGTGAAACATCCACAGCACAGTAGCGTGAGTTCAATCCCCGGCCACGGAGGGGACCCACATGGCGCAGCAGACCTCTCCTGCCTCTTCGGCTACTCCCCCGCAACAGTATTTCAGTTGAGCTGCCTGTGCTGCTCCCCACCCTGTCTTTGGTGAATCCTCTCACCTCCTGGACCTCTAGCCTGTATCCTGGCTCTTGTATGCATGAATAAATTAATCTTTAAAAAAAAAAGTCACAATTGCTAAAGCCACAAGAAACAGAGAACCTCACCATACACATCTGTGTGTGTATACACACAAAGGCACACATACAGTGGTAATCAAAGATTATTTTCCTAAGAATCTAAACCAGCTGATCCCTTCACTGAGCACCCACTGTATACCAAGCTGAGCATCTTTAAGATGTTGCTCAGCAGAGTTACTCAGAAAACAAGTTTATCAACATCCCTGCTGTGTATGCTTCTCATGTACCTCATTCACCATCAGGGAACTTAGGAGCTTGTATTCCTTCCTTCTCCAACCCCTTTTTCATCATTCTGAACTTCCTTTTATGGAGAAATCTGAAGTTGCCCAAGAGATATTGTTAGAGGAGGGCCTTAGATCATGTTGGGAAGCCCAGGTAAATTCTCTTCAGTGTCTTCAATCCTTGTCTGACAACCAGAATGGCCTGTTAGCAGCCCAAGAAAGATGCTAGGGTTGGATTTGCCTGTCTGCTGCTGGCTCATGGAGGACCAGGAGGGAGTTCCATAGGCATAGGGGCTGTGAGATGATCATTCAAGTTTCGTTCAACCACTGGTTAGTAACTTCTGAGCTGCTGCTAGGGTAAACACAGGTCTGCCAGGAGGATGTGACAGGTCCTGGTGTAAGGACTGGTCCACTGGAGAGATCAGAGTTTACTGGGAGGGACAGTTCAACAAATAGGAAGATGTTCAGATGCAGCAAGTGAGTTTCATGTGGAAGAACAGATGACTTTGGAAGAAATCTGTGATAAGACCCAGAAGTAGAGAGGAAGGAAGTCAAAATGGTCAATTAAAAGTGTCTATTCATTAAGCTGATGGTTATGTGCCAGGCGTTGTGCTACTGGCGGCAGTGGCCAGTTCACACAGTGAACTGAAGCCCAAGAATCAGATATGCTTATAAATGATGAGTCACAGGAATGAAGAGTACTGAAAAAAAAAATCATCTCATCAGAAGATGGAGATGACTTATTTCTGCTTATTTAGTTAAAGCAAGCAAGACTAGAACTAGCAGACAAAGGGGGAGGAGTGGGTATGATTGGAAGGGGGAACTTAGCATGCGAGATGAGGTGGAATGGGAGGCAACAAGCCAATCACACAGGGACCAATGGGACACGTGAAAGATGTGGGTTCCAACCTAGTGCAAGAAGTTTCCACAGAGTATTAGTGAGGCAGAGGGTTGAAATGATTGTGTTTTCCCTGTAAAATCATCACCCTGACCACTGCAGAGACCATATGAATGGCTGGGGATAATATGGATTTAAGGAACTTGTAAAAGCAGTCAAGCTGATTGGAAGTCAAAATTGGTGTGGTTGGGGAACGTTGAGATGTGAGGCTGGGTAGGTAGATAGGAGGAGAGCAGAGATTCCAGCATAGTCATATGTGAAAACAGATAATCCGCGATTGGCAATGACAGCCTCCTTGGGCTCTCATAACAAACTGCCACAAGCTACATGGTTTTAAAATAACAGGAATTAAATTTCTCATCAGTTGAGGGGCTACACTGTCTAAGATTAAGTTCAGGCAGTCTTCATTTTCTGGCAAGGTAGCCCTTTCTGGCTTGTAGATGACCACAACGTGTGCTCACATGGGCTTTTCTCCACATAGGAGGTGGTGGAGTGAAGGCTGGAGAGGTTTGGGGGGAGAGCCAGTTTGCTAATGTTGCTCTTAGAAGCACACAAATCCTACTGGGTCACGGTCACAACTGTAGGACCGCATTAGCTTTACACAGCTCCAAAAGTTGCTTTCTCAAAATACAGTGACCTTGTGGGTTTCTTCAGTATGAACTTGATGGAAGTAGGAACCATTCAGTTCAAAGCACCCTGGATGTTTAGTCCTTCTAGATTTCCCAAGGTTTTTTGTTTTTCACTTTATGAAACTAGCTCTTTCACAACAAAGAATACTACTTTCCACCAAACCAAATCGTCTAAGGAGAGCTGGCCTTATAAAAAAGCTAGAGTCTAGAAGAATACCTTTGATTACGTCTCAGAAAATAGCTAACCCCAAGTGATTTGCCTTTTCATCCCTATCTTTTAATGCCAAGCTTTGCCATTGTAATTATGATTCATTCCGTAAGATAAACGTTTCCAGAAACTAATATCACATTTGTACTTGCATTAATTATTCTGATTACATGTTCTCTTGAAAACATTCCATCAAAATGTCTGAGCATTTTCTCTCCTTATTCTAGATTGTTTGTTCGGTGCTCAGAGCCAGTGCCAAATGAACACCATTTGTCAGCTGACATGAGTTATTTAGACATATTCTCTATGATGCACCATGAAAGAGAGTTGAGCTTAATGCAGGAGTTTTCAAAAAATGGTGCCTTCCCCATTTCTGAACATGTTTAAGCAGCCCTGGAAGATTACTTGGGGGTATGAGAGGGGAATGGATGTATTAGAATAAATGGCCTTTAAAAATCCCTCCTGATCATTGTTCTCCATGATTTATCGTCAGGCTTTGGCACCCAAAGATCTATCTCAATTTTTGTCGTTAGGCTTCATAAATCTCAAGAAACTTACTTTTCTACTTACGGTTATTTATCTCTACTTGCAGAATCTGACAAGGCTATTGTACTTATCTTGTTCATCCTGTCTATCCAAAGTGGATTTTATTTACTGAGAGTCAGACTAGGTTCCTTTAGACTTAGTATAACGTGTGCTTTTTCAAGGCAGATGCCAGAGTGTGTTGGGTTACTGTTTGCCCAAAATTATGTTTCCAGAGGGGACCTCAATCTCTTTTGTTTTGTAGAAGAGAAAAAGGAGTTTTTTTGAGTTTTAAATAAAGCCTACAGAAATATTCTCAACTCTGTATCTTTCCAAGGCTATCCCCTAATAGATCACATAGAAAGTAAATGGATTTGGGAGCGAGAGATGAATTTAAATCTAAGCTCTGACATTTACAGTTTAGCCTTGGGTAAGTTATTTAACCTCTTAGAGTCTCCACTTCTTCATATCTGAAAATAGACGCTGTACTTCTAAATGTTAGGAACAAGTCATGAGTGGTCTCGGCATGTGGTAGGAACTCAAAACGCAAACCACCCTACTACTGAGGTCTCACTCCCCAGTGACAGCCATCCCTCTGTTGCATCTCTGTTCTACTCTTCTCCCTTCTGTCTCACATTACCTGGGGTTGTCTTTTTCAACTTGTCTCTGCTTGTAATGTCTTTCCAACTCTGGCCAGGACAAGGCCTCCAGGCCCAGAACTGGAAGAGGGAGCAGGAGAGTCAAAACCTGCATTCTACAGATGAAACTAGGAAGACACCAGCCACTCCCCTCTCACTCTGCTCCTGTCCCCAGTCACTGGGCCCCAACAGTAACACCTGGGCATCCTGAGAACCAATATCTCCCTATGGAGATCGATGCACCCTCTTCCATTCTTTGAGCATAAATATTAAGTGGTGATTCCTCAAAAACTAAGAAGCAAATAAAATCATGTAAAGACAATGACAGCAGGTAAGCTAGTATATAAACACCCAGCCCCTATTCCCCACCTCTCCACAAAGCCCCTCCACAGATATATACATTGCATTTGCACCACAGTACAAACCCTGGTCACTGAACCTGCTTCCAGGAGGAAGCAGCCATGCCAGGACCTCAGGGAACAAGTTTTCTCAACACTTCGTCTGTTACTCTTTCTCCAAGAGCCACCAAGTCTTCACACTCTAAATGATATTCTCATGAAGAATTAAAATCAACTCTTTTTTATTTTCTAACTTAAACACAGTAAACACCCAATTTCCTGCACTGATGGAGAGAATAATTTACAGTGGCTGCTGGAATACATGGTGAAGTGGGTGTTAGTTTTCTAAAGATATGCTTTCCTAATTACATTCAGCTGAAGACAGCACAGCGCAACGAAGGGCCGCATGCAGTAAGGTGTCAGATGTCTGAGTTATTTTGTATACCCTGTCTCTGGCATCTACCATTTGACCTTGAGATGACAACTCGTTTCTCCAGGAGCCTGAACGTTTTTCCCTTGGAGTGTTTTTCTGCCTACTCAGAGAAACGTGCCGAATTGCCAAGAAGTAATTTAGTAGAAGTTGATGTGGTGTGTAACCCCAGTAGGTGTCACGGAGCCTGGCAAAATATATATTCAGTGAAAACTTACCGAGTGAAAGGGCTTTTGCCCCTACCACTGCCTACTAAAATTTGAGGCAGGGCATCTCCTTTCTAGGTCTCAGTTTCTTCCTCTGCTCAATGGGACTGTCAGACCTTCCTGATCTAATGAATAGCAGCCAAAACTTCAAGAGCACCCCAGTCTTTGAATGTTTCTTGTTTTGTCTCATTTGCTCCAATAGTTGTTACGTAGCAGGCACGCCATGGATTTCAAATACGAAGACACGCAGGCTCAAAGAATTTCACTAAGTCTCCATGCCTGTCTGAAGACCATTACATAAGAAGTGACCTGAATATTTCTTTGGATTTTCAGAGTTCAGATCTTTTAACAAGAATTTTCATCCATGGAGCACATCTCTGAGGAGACAGAACATCAGAAGCTCAGTGTCTCCTGCAAGTGTCCTTCAGAGGGGGAGCAGAGAGTAGTGTCAGATGCAGAGAACTAGGAGCCAAGTGTGTCATCCCTGAGGTAAACAGAGAGGTAAACAGAGAGAAAATCAGTCAGCTGAGATGTGTGAGTCAGGAGCAGGGACTTAAGGGAAGCAGCAGGTGAGAGGCGGTTGTGGTTGCAGAGACAGAGGAAGGGCTGCGTGGTTGGCAGTACAGGCTGTGAGCGAATCTCCACTCTTTACCAGATTACCTGGGAGCCTGAACAAGTTTTTGAACCTCTCGAAACCTTCTTTCCTCTTTTGACTATGGATAGTGAGAGCACAGAGCTCTCTCGGGCTTGTAGGTGGGACGAGGGGTTGCAAGGAAAACACTTGGTCCAAAGCAGGGTGCTCAGCTGATGGGGTGATGGAGTCACACCCACATTGCTATGAATGAGCCAGGGGCTGTGCTTAGCAGTGCACACTGCAGGCAGGCGTCCCTGTGCTCATGTGGGTGTCCTACTGCGGCTGTCATGTGGCATTCTTGAGAGGGATACTCTAAGTCAGTCCTCACTGGTTTCTGGATAATGGTGTAACCTACTATAAAAGTTTTCAAGATCACATGCATCACTGTCATGTTGGTAACAGTGGATTAAATTAGATGACGGTGATATCTTAGTTCTGAAAGCTTCTAAGAGCATCAGCGCTGCCTAGGTTAGCCTATGTAATAGCTGAACATACTACACTTCACACCTCCTGTGATCCCTGTCACTCTTCCCTCTATTTCCCTTACTGTCTCTTCTGTTCTTTTATCCTTTGGAGTTCTCCCTGAGAGAGTCAACTGGCTGGATTTTCAATCCAACATGCATTATAGAAATATGAATGGAAGCGGACACTCTAGTTTGAGGGGTAACTGCTAATGAGAAAAGCAGGTATGTTGGTGGAGAGAAGAGGGAAGAATACGCTGTCTCCAGTGAGCAGAGATCAGGTGAAGAAACCACTGCCTTGCAAGCAAGGGGCTTTGTGAGTAAAAGCTCAAAGTGCTCATTTCTCCTGAATCAAGCATCATTTCTCAACAGCCCATAAGGAGTATCTGAAGCGCCATCCTGAACAGAGCTGCAGAAAATCTATCAATTTCTCAGCCCCATTCTTTGCAAGTCATCCTGCAAATCCTGTGAACATGACAATATTTTTTGACATTCCATGATGCCTGTCTCTTGGGTTCTGTCACTCTGCTCTATTCCTGTGAACACTGTGGCCATGAGCCCCTCCAATCTGCTCACCCCAACTATGGCCCAAACACCTCGTTTCTCCCATAAGCATGCTCTTCAGTCATTGGATTGATAGTGGTTATGATGTTTACTTTACCCAGTTGTACCAAAGAATCAAGTATTACATAGGAATTTAAATGCAGAAAAGGAAATTTCAAACTTTCTAGCTACATAGCACCATTCCAGGGTCTGCTGACCTCAGTTCAAGGAGTACTGAGCCACAGCCCCTCTATCTTGACCCACCACACCTCGCCAGATATATACAAACTGCCCTCTTCTGATCCTTGACCCTGGCCACAGTGCTCTGAAGACAGAAGAAGCACAACAACAACAACAAAAAAAATCAAAGTAATCCACATGGTATTATACTCTTTTGCCAGTGTTGACAGATTCCTAGTTTCACACAGCCCAAACTCCTCCTTCCAGAGTAGGCACTTAGCTTGACTTTGAAAAAACCTACATATTCTAGTGACTTTTCTCCCAAACCAAAGAAATACAACCTTTAACATCAAGTGACTCCATGGGACTGGACAATAGAGTTTGACATGTAATTTTTTTTTAAGCTACTGAGCTCTGAGATCTATTTCTCAGAAGGGTTCAACTTCAAGTTAACTGGAATGTCTTCCAGTGTAAACTCAACAGGTGTTGAGGTTTTTGTTTTTCAGGTGTGGGTGATGGTAACAGAATGGAGATCTTCCTACTCCTTTCAGAACAAAGTTTAGGTATCTCAGATTTACTTTTCAAAACAATGTAACATTCCAGCACATTTCTTTCTTGGGAGTAACTAACGTAGAGCTAATAGGGAAAGCCAAGAACACCTTCAGAAGAACACCTATTACCCTTTCTGGCTGTTCATTGGTTCCTTTCCAGGTGTTTAAGGAAATAAGATCTAAGGAGTAAGTGCATTAGTTTCCCTGCACAAATACCCATGAGATGCTGTGTGGGTCAGTAGGTGCCATTCTCCATGTTTCTTATCTAGAGCTTCTTACTCAGGTGTTCCAGATATTTTACAGGAAAGAGATAAGGAAGGAAAAATGAAGGTGGCTGACAAATTGAGACACACTGCAGCTAGGGGAACTGAACAAAATATGCAGAGCAATTTGTAGAAAGGGAAAGAAACAAAGACTAGTATGGGTGGGTTTAGAATGCCTTCCTAATATGACTTGCTCATATATCTAGGGGAGATAAAAAAGGAAAGGGTCCCAAAGTATCAAAAAATAACTATGACCTGACATGGTTTGGGTGGAACTAAAAGTGATCAAGATGTGACTTTACAGATGAAAAAGGAGAAGGTAATGGTTGACTAGGAATAGAAGGATGTTCATGAGGGTACAGAACGGTCAGTGAGAGCACCAGGGAAGAATCAGGGTGGTCGAGAGTGGTGTCCTGCTTGGTCCTTCAGAACAGAAAGCCCAAGGGTGCTGGGTGCTGGGGGGAGGGTCAGACCAAAGGCAGGCTGAGAACCACCCACAGATAAAGGAACTAGGAAATTCAGTCATTTACCCAGTCAGCACTCACGAAAGGAGGATCTATGAAAAGAAAGGTGGCTAACATAGGGTAACGCAGTGTAGGGCCTCAGCTATAAGCTTGTCTGGTTCTTGATGGGGGCAGATGAGAAAATAGATCATGAAGCCTGGACGTGGGGAGCAGGAATAAGTCTTTGTTATGAGGCAGCAGGAGATACACAGGTATTGGCAGCTCCCCCAGTCTCCTGCTGCATTAGTGGCCCCATGTCCCTGAGTGGCCAGTGAGAGGCCCCCCAGAGGAACCCTATTCACTTTTACATGATTTATAGACAAAGCTGGCACAGAGCTAAATTTAGGCCTAGTTTACAGAAGTATGTGCCTCTGCTTGTGAACTATACATCAAGGTCACATATTATTTACTAGGCCACCTGTGCTGGAAGGTCATGGTGAAAAACACTGAGAAACGTGGGGGAAAACTGTTTTCCCATACACACAGTTCACTCCAGAGCTTGGGGAGGCCTCAGCCCCACGCAGCAGGTGAAGAAGCTGCCATTCTGAAGGTCTCAGAGCTTAAGCTGCTTGGCAGTGGACCTATGTGCAGTAGGCACTTCAGGGTGCACAGAAGGAGGCGGCGCCTCTGGGCAAACCCCACCCCAACGCTCGTACATTTACTTGCAATGAGCACCTCTGTGTTGCTGTGGGAGTGGGCTGGTAAACCTGGTTTTAGATGCCAAGAGCTGCGCTGGCTTTTTATTGCTCTCTAACCTTTACCACCTTCTTGCACGCTGTTTACCAGTGAGGACTGCGGATGAGTGAGAATGCTAACACCTGAAACCCCAGGGGACTGGTTCAGCTGGGAACCATTGGGACATTACTGGAAGCCGTGATTAACAATGAGAACTAAGGAGGCACCAGGCATTTATAAAGGGGTGTAGTTACAGAACTTACCTGCACCCAGAGATCGCAACACCATGGAGAGTGCGGGAGAGTAGGGGTCAGAGATTCGAGTTAGTTCTGCTCCTGTCACATTGGATTTATGTGGTTTGGGAGATGTTTTTTCACCTTCCTGAGCCTCTCTATTCCTACCTGTAAAATGAGCTTTTCTTGTTTACTGACGTGGAAGTGAAATTTTGCAGTTTCTGTGCAAACCCTGTGGCTTTACCTGCTCGCTTGCAATTATTTTGCGTGATGGCGTCTGAGTGATTGATAATGCATCTCTGTTCTTTCACGCTAATGATCCTTCGATAAATATATACACCAGTGTTATATACATTACCTAGCATTATATGTGTCTTTATCAAAATGCATAAATTAACAAAAGCAAGAAGTAGAAGTCAACTCAAATTTCTAATAGCCAATATCCTAAGGATGCCCCATACCTCCAAAACGAAGTGCCACGGTACTTCATGACGAGAGCTGCCACGAGCCCAGCAACTTCCTTTTCCCTCAGCCCTTCTTTCTTCACACTTCTGCTTACTGCTCTTCTCTTGTCGACCAGCCTTTCCGTCCACTCTCCCACATGTGCAAGCAGCTCTGGACACCTCAAAGCTCCTGATGTCTCCGTGATTCTCATGGGGGTTCCAGGGTAAACAGCATCTGTCTCTGTGTAGCGCCAGGAAGGCACAGGGCAGGTTCTCTGATTGGGGCCGACAGGAAAAGGAGTCCTGGAGCCCTCGGTGGCTTTTTCAGGCTTTTACTGATCTTTCTCTACAACTATTAGTGAGACAACCAGGTACAGGGCAGGCGGGGAGGCTAAGGGGTCAGGAGGCCCCTGGCCCCCAGCAAATGTTCTCTCTTTGGGCTCTCTGGCCTTCTCTCGCAGCCTCTGTTTGCTGCTACTGCCGCCACTGCTTCTGTGCGTGGTCTCGAGACGCCGCCCTTATAAAGCCAGTCTCTCCGCCCAGGTGCGCCCACTTGCGCATGCCCACACCCTACTCCAGGCGCCGCCAGCGGACATGCGTGTAGGATTGCAGGTGGGAGGTTGGTAAAACCTGACAATTTCCATTTATCCTACACTCTGCAGCTCAGTTCCTGGTGCCCAAGTGAGAGCATTTGCTGGCCATTAGTTCAAAAGTAAACCCCTGTTCAATGAGTTGTGGATAGAGGCTCCTGGTGAGAGTGTGTAAAGCTGACGTTTAGGCTATCATGGGATTTCCCTCTTTTTTTAAATTGAAGTTCCTGCATTATAACATTATATTAGTTCCAGGTATGCATCACGGAAAATCGACATCTGGTTCTACATTAAGTTTACCGTAAGAAGTCCAGTTCTATCCTTCACCATGTAATTGACCACTTTTACCCAAATTTACTCACTCCCTTCCCCTTGCCCTGTAACCACTTATTGATCATACAATCTAAACATTTTTGTTTAATTTAGTTCATCCATTTGTTTGCTTTTACTATATATCACATATGCATGAAATCATCTAGCATTTGTCTTTTTCCTTCTGACTTATTTTACTAGGCGTTAAACCCCTAGGTCCATCTAGAGTAGTAAAATTGATCGCTAATATTTATTACCGAGTAGTAAGTATTCCATTGTGTATACAGATCATATTTTCTTTATTTCCTTGTCTGTTGAAGTCACTTAGGTTGTTTCCAAATTTTGGCTATTGCATATCATACTATAATAAACATGATGGTGGATATATTTTTTTCAAACTAGTGTTTTTATATTTTTCTGGTAAATACCCAATAGAACAACTAGACTGTGTGGCATTTTTATTTTTCAATTTTTTGGTGATTGTGGTGCCATCAAGGGCACAGAGCAAATTCTCAATGGTTCCAGGCAAACAGGTAAAGAAAGTGTCCTGGAGCCCTCGGTGGCTTTTTTATACTTTTGTTATCAGAAGTGACCAAGTACATGGCAGGCAGGGGTGCCGGGGGGCCAGGAGGCTGGCAGGCCTCCTAGCCCCCGGCGCATCTTCACTCTCTGGGCTCTCTAGCCTCCCATCTCTGCTTCTTCTCTTGTTCTCGTATTCTTCTCTCTGCCTGCCTCTCCCCTGCTCTGCTGCTCTTGTTCTTCTGGTGTCCTTGTGACACTGCCCTTATACGCCCCTGTTTAAACCCAGGTGCGCCCACTTGCACATGCCCACTTAGGCACGCGTGCAGAACCGCAGGTGTCCATCATCACACCAATGGCAGGAGGGTGGAAAAGCCTGATAACTTTTCTCTGACCCTACAGTGATCATTGATGGGAAATTTTTTTTACAAGGGGGAACCATGGGTGAGAAAGACATGGGTGTTGTCATTCCCTCTATTGCACCATATATTTCTTGAGATAAATTGAAAATAGTTTTCGTGTGGTACCTCTATTCAAATATTCCTTGGAGAGTCAGGAATAAAGATGGAGAAAAGTATGTGACTTTTCCAATATAACTCAGATATAATTGGTTCTAGATAGGATAAAAGATCAAATGTCATTAAAAGCAATAAGATAGGATAACAGAGAGTATGCCTCTAAAAGAGATCCTCCCAGGTAACTTCTGAGGCTATTATGCTTTGATTATAATGGAAATTTTACTTTGGGGTTACTGGAACCTCATAGACCAGTGAGCTCAAAGGCAAATATGTGGTCTCACTATTTCTTTGATACCTGTAGAGAAATCGCTGCCCCCAATTCGATTTAATCAGCCATTAAGCCCCTAACATTTAAAACAGATAAATGAATGATTCTTTAAGGATCATAAAATCTCTGTCTCCATTGGAAAATCCATTATTTAAAATAGGACAACCACTACAGTGTTTAAAAGTTGAGTTCTATTCCAGGACATGGGCTTCTTGCCAAAGTGCAATAACTTAGAAAAAGCTAATAACTGTGAAATGTTATTACATTATTTGGATACTGTTCTGAGAGCCACTAATAGGAGTGACTAGAATGTGTGAACTGCCAGGCTAGAGACGCAAGAACTGGATTTTGGTCCATCCGTGTCTCCCTGGGAAAGCAGACTTTAGTCGCCTTGTGTGTGCCTCACCATAAATACAGGTTCTTGGATTCCTCCCCCAAAACTGCTATCAACTTCTGCCCATTTCTCTGCTTTCCTTGGCAAGAACACTGATTCCTCTTATGCTAGAAATGTTCAGGTTAATAGGACTAGTTCTTTGAAATGCTCAGAGAAAAATATCTGGGTTATTCTGAGAAAGAAGGATAAGAATGAGAAACCATTGTGGGGTGTGTCAACAGACATGTTTGGGGTGCAAAAATTGGTGTCCACACTCTCTGTCAATTGCTAGGATCAGTTTCATTGTTAGATCCAATCTTTCTGGACCAGAAAAACACCTGACCAAATTTAGTCATTAAATTCTCTCTTGAAAATTTAGAATTGGTATACAAAGATGTTAGTTAGAATTTTACATATTATAATTTATTATTTTTCATTGACTTACAACATTGTATTTCAGGGTGTAGGTACTCTAAATGTGTGTTATCACACTCTGAATGAGTGTTATCACACCTCATCCACCAGTGGACTCCTCCACACTTTGTTTCCCACATCCGCCTCCCCCGTTAGCCCAATTCTGTAGTCAGATTCCAAGGTTTACATGGTTTTGGTTTTGCCTGTTCCTTTGCTTTCTATCTTCATATTTCATAAATGAATGAAATAATCTGGTATGTGTCTTTCTCTTTCTGACTTACTTTGGTCAGCACCATCCTCTCCAGTTCCAACCATGTGTAGATACTTTTAGTATATGAAGTCAGAGAGCAATTAAAATTGACCACTGAAGATATTGTCCTTGTAAATTATGTTTATAGAGCAACAGAAGATGAGAGAGCAAGGAGAGAGATAAAATGTGGAGGAGGGAAATAGGGGGAGAGAGAGAGAAATGAGACAGAAGTATAGAAAGAGAGCAGAGAAGTTTGAGTCAAGAGAAAGGGGGAATGTGGTCACACAGCTTCCTGATAAAGCATTTTCCCTGTGGTAAAGCATTTCAACCTTTGGGTTCTGAGAAAGAAAGTCAAAATCTTGAAACAACAATAGGAGCTAACCTATTCATAAATGTGTTAGTTTGAGTGGACTTCTCTATGCAACCAAAGTAACTTTTTAAAAAAATTGATTTAACATTGGTTTACAACACTGTGATTCAGAGGCATAGGATGGCATTCCTTCAGATTTTTGTCACCACACCACAGACACCGCCAAGGCAGGCATAGTCCTCTACCAGGGTCCACTGGGCCCCCCACACTACACATACCCTCCTTTCCATTCTTCCCCTCTCCCTTGGTAGCCTCAGTTCTACACACAGACTTCTAGGGTTTGCTGCTGGTTTGGTTCTCTCTGACCCATTATTGCACATGTAAGTGATTTTGGATAAGAGCAACTTTATAAGCCAAGGAGAAGAGAAAAGAATGAGAGAAATAGAAAATCAGTTGAAGAACTCTTTTACAAGGTTTCAAGATTTTAGTACTTAGATTAATTTTATTTGTTTTTACAGAACAGGCTTTAATATCCCTCTTCTAGAAGATAGGAAGTCAAGTGAGATAAAGAATTATCCAGTGAATTTCCCTTCACTAATCTGATTATTGTGAAGATATGAATTTGGGGTGACAAAATTCTTCAAGTAAACTTGAAAAATACTTTCAAAATTAATACTTGAATAGAGCAGACCTCTTCATTGGCAGCCCTTGCAAGTGAGAATGTGAGAAAAATATTTCACAATAGATCCCAAGCTCTTAACCAGAAATAATTCGGCCCAAGGAAGGTATTCATTTCACTTTTGCTGGATTATGGTCCTATTAGCCATTTTCTATAATGAGTAGGAAGAGATCAGTTGGCCAATCCACTACTTACTAAGAGGAGACACACAGTCAAAAGAGTATGCATTGTATAACACACATTAAATATGGAACCATTACCTCTTAAGGCAACTTGAAAAGGCTTTGATGGCTGGTGTGGTTTCTCCTGAAAAATCAGAGAAGTCTTAGGTGGAATGATAAAGACCTACTAGCTCACAGCACCAAAATGGGGGAGTGGTGTGACTGGGCAAAGCTATTGTTTCTAGGCTTTTAATTTGTTTTTTTGAGAGGGAAATTGATAGGGAACAGAGGGGGAAGAAAGTGGGATAAGGAAAGGAGGCAGACGGGGTACTGGCCCAGGTGGTTTGGTGGAGGGAAACGGAACTTATGCACATGAGGTGGAGCAGAAATGTAACCTCAAAATTAAAAAGAAGTTAGAAAAAAATCAACAAATAAGAGTTATACATTTCTGTTAATTTGCAAAAATTTGCTAAATTGTATACTTACAATGCATTTTATGGTAAAATGAGTACATCTCAATAAAGCTACATTAGAAAAATATATGTACTTTCACCAAACAGCATAAATGATTGAAAATATCAACAATAATGACACAATTAAAATGTATTGGAGTACTAAAATGAAATCAAAGTTAGCCTACTGACAGGAATCTTTGCTAACTTTTATACATAATTTTATATGGAATTTATACAAGTTTTTTTAGGTTTTCAGACAGTTTTCTGATGCCCAAGGGAGAGAATAGATTAGCTTATTGCTTCCTGAAATAACTTCACAACCTATAAAATCTTCCTGAAGTCAATATACAATGTGTTGTGAGGTAAATCTGACACTATTTATAACCCAAAGAGCACTGCTCCATAGATTAAGTGTAGGGGGAGAGAGGAACTAGATTCCTTCCTGCAAAAATGCCCTGAGGGACTTGGAGAAGACATTAATAAGATGGTGTCATTTGCTCACATCCTCAAGTACATGTTTTACCTCAAAAAAACAAACAAAAAAAACCCCAACTTCCCAGTTTGTAACTGAACCCACACCTGATTTTGTCTACATCCTCTTTCTACAGAAAATCAACTGGATGGAGGCAGAACTTTTTCTGTGGTAGTTGAACTCATTACGTGCAAAGCATTACTTTCTGAAGGTCAGATCTGAAACAAATCGGAAGCACTCTCCTGGGAAACCTAACTATGTGAATGTCATATGTAGGTTCTTAAAGCTTCAGAAATGGGATGACAGATTAATGAGTCACAATATATAGTACACAGTATTTTTGAAAATTAGCATATGAAATAGTATATGTATGTACCAAAAAATCCATAGAACAAACAAATTGTGGAGATCTGATAGTTTTAACAAATTATCAGAGTTTGTCAATATTTTTTTCTTAAATGTGGTAGAGGACTGTGCTATGGAAATAATCTAAGTGCCCATCAGCACTTAGCTACACACACACACACACACACACGATAACTGTCATTATTTCACAGTACAGTCTCTGGGAAACTGAGAACAGACAACATCAACTGACTCATAGTTTCATGATTTTTGTTGATTTAGCTCCTACTACCAAAAATTTAAGCACATAGAAGTTCCTTGATAATGTTAATTAGTTTTAATAATCTTTTAAGGAGTGTGTCATTTTTTCACTCTGGGATATCTCACCTTCTGTATTCAAAGATCTCACATATCTGACATCTTCTACAGTCACACAATAATAGCATTTTACTATCTGTTTTACAGATGAGGAAACAGGCTAAAACAGAAGAACTGACTTGGTTCAAACAGGAAGTTTCTTCTGTATTTAGTCATTGAATGTTCCTCTGAATTTCAATAAAGTAAGAGATTTTTTTAAAAATCATCACTGTATCTTTAGTATGTACTACTGTAACACTATAGGTGTCCCATAAATAATGAAGGAAGGAAAAGAGAGAGGGATGAAGGAAATCAAATTGGAAACACAGGTCCATCATATTTTGAGTTAATCTCACTGTGCTGTCATCATGTCTTGCAATCCAAATCCATCTGAGGATTACTGAGCAGATTCCAGTTACCTGGGAGCTCATTTCTGACCAGAAGAGTTTCCAGAATGGAGGAGATAGAGGTAGGAGGAAAGAAACAGTCTGGAAGCCCTCCACTTGGACTGGCAGCCAAAGAGGCTGCTTCGCCTATTCAGTGGAGAAAATCCAACCACACAGTGAGTCATCATTTGAGTTTGCAATAAGATGGATTCAATTTAAACTGTAGACGAGCTTTACAGCAAATCCCTGACTCCATTCCATTGGATGCATGGGTTGAGGCCTCTCCCTTGAGACTCCTATCTGAAAAACAGTGGGGAGATATATGTAAAGCCTATGCCTTCTAGGCCCCCTAGATCTCAAACTTGTTTGCAAACCTATTTCTCTATCTCCTTTTCTGGTAGATTCTCACTGCTGCTGGGCCAGCTGCTCACACAATATGCTTGTCGCAGTATTCCTGGCAGGCTCTTTCTCAGAAACCAGTCTTGTTTATGGACTTCCCAGCTGAATACCTGCTCTAAAGCTCACTGGGTCTTCAGAATCAGGAGGTTACATGGTCCTGTAGATATACATCTCCAGGATCAGGTTCAAATTACTGGGATAAACAATTATGACATTCTCGGCTTCACATTGACATAAGGACAGTAACAGCAGCAGCAGCAGCAATAACAGCATTTTAGAACATTTACTTCAAATGCTTAAAATAAAACAAGCAGTCATTGAAGACCACTGAGTTAGCTGGTAGAATAAAGGGGTACAACAGGACACAATAGCTCCCAGTTCTTTCTAGCCCCATCTGTCAGACCAGTGGCACTAGACTCTAATGGAAGAGGTCAGGTTGGCCAGGGAACAAAAAGCAGATTTATTTGACTCATATTACTGAAAAGTTTTAGACACTTACAATAGCTAAACATAGGTATTAAACAAATTTATCAGGATGCCCTCCCCCTGCTTCTGCTTGAGAGAGAACAGTTTTTGCCCAAATTGCCTATCAGCTTTCCCAAAAGGACTCTAGATGAACTGTGGGTGACATAACCACCCCAGTGCAAATTACTAAGTTTAGGGGAATTGACTGATGGCCTCACAATTAGTCACATCTGGACACAAGGACTAGCGCTCCTGAGGGGCCATTCAGTTGTTTTTTCAAAGCAGAGAACCAACTGGCTAAGCTGGGTGTCACAGATTCATTTGGGTTCTATTGCAGTACAGGGCTTCCATCCAGATCCAGGGCTCACTCTTAAAATATTTTCTCCCTCTTCTGTCACCCAAGCAAGATACTTTTCTGTTCGTTTCTCTCCTGCTTTGTTGCGAGGGAGAAGCTTATGTTTTATTAAGGGTTTATTGTTCACAGCACCCACTCTTCATGAACAGTGACTTCCTTTTTACTGGATAAACTGATTAATCTTTCCTAGTGAAAGGAAGTGTTAGTAATGCCATTAAAACAATTTGAGATGAAGAATTCGTTTCTTGGGCCTCCCTGGTGACTCGATGGATTAAGCAATGCACTATGAAGCAAGCCAAAGTCACCGCAGCACAAGTTTGATCCCTGCCACCAGCCTGGCAGGTGACCCACATGGCCTGGCAGACCTCTCCTGCTTTGCCTGCTGCTCACTTCAGCAGTGTACTTCAGTTATCAGCCTGTTCTGCTCCCAACTCTGTCTCTGGTGGACCCCCCCACACTTCTGGCCTGTACCCCAGTTCTTGTATGCATAAATAAATAAATCTTTAAACAAATAGAATTTGTTTCTTTACTTGGAGAGTTGGTTATAGAACTGAACTACCAGAGGGTGGGAGGAGAGCAAAAAAGGGGTGAGAACAGAGGGGCAAAGGAGCATGATCGACTGTAGGCTTGGTGGTGGGTGGTGTATAGAAGCAGCACCTACAGTGTGAGATCCTATACCCCTAGAACACATTAATGATGTAAACCAATGTTAACTCCAAAATACTAATAAAAAAGTTTTTATTCCATCTTTTCTTGCATTATCTGAGAAGAAGAAAGACAATTGAAATACAGTCCACATTTTTCAGGTAAATAAAACCATAAACAGAACATTCAGGTTTAATCCTGTATTAAATAAGTAGACGCTACCAGTGACAAAATCCCACTACTCTGTGTTATACCCTGGCCTTTGGGATTGATTGGTCATTGTGTATACATTTTTGATTAATTATTTCCTATATTTGACCTTATTGAGTATTTACTGAATGCAAGGGGACTTAAAGTAATTAAATGCATAATAAGCATTAGCTTCATATAGGTTAATAATATATATTAACTTCAGGTACTAGTTTCACTAGGTAATGAAACTAAGGAATAAATGTTTATTTTTTTATTTTTTAAAGGTTTATTTACTTATGAATACAAGAACTGTGGTACAGGCCAGAGGTGTAGGAGGTAAGAGGATTCACCACAGACATAGTGGGCAACATAATAGGCAGATAGACTGAAATACACTGCAGAGGGCATAGCAGGTGAGAAAGGAGAGGTCTGCTGTGCCAGGTGGGCCATCTCCCTGGTCGGTCAGTGATTGAACTCGTACTGCAGTAGCTGGCAGTAGCTTGATAGCACTGTGTCTTTAACCCCTGCACCATCTGGGAGGCCTAAATAAATGTTTAGATGGTTAAAACAAGGCCACAGATCTACTGAGGAGAGAAGCTGGAATTTCTACCCAGACCTGTTTAGTTCTAAGCCCATCCACCTAGTTCTCAGAACACCACATTGTTTATGCATAAGACATTGTGCTCCTTATCAATTGTCTTTCAGCTGACTAACTCTTATTAAAACAGCTAAGTGAAGGTCCTGTTAAATAAGGAATGCACTATTTGATTGATAAGACTGGGGAATAGTGCTCATCCAGATCTTCTGGATCATTAATAATTTGTTTCTGCAACCTGGGTATCTCACATCAGTTTTTTCCTTTCTCTCACTCTCCTTAGATGAATGAGTGAATTAAAATGGGCAATGAATAAACTCCACTGAAAAATCTGTGAGAAACGAAAACCAAATTTGAGTCCACCTTAATGCCTCCTCTCAAAAGAAAGGGAGGCATTAATAAATTATACAGGAGAAGAGTATGCCACAGAGTAACCTCAGGCTGCCAATTGAAAGATGGAGCTTCTTTAGTTTCCAATCACATATTCCAATCACATCTATTCCTTGGTAGATCAGGAATTGGACGAGTGCCGCTCATCTACAGCAGGCAACATTTTGGAAGACCTTGGTCTAGCAATACAAGGATTAAAATGATTCTTATCAGATGTCAAATGGTATCTCATCCCCTTCCCCATTGTTTTGTTGAAATTTGGTTCTACCTATTGATGTAATTGTTAGGTTACATAAGATAGGACACGCTATAATGGTTGCAAACTAGATCAATTGCCAGGAGACCTGGGTTCTAATATTCTCTTTATCTGCATCCATAAAAACACTATGAGGATATTAAGCAGAATAACTCAGAAGGAGAAAAACAAATACCAGTAATTTCACTTACATGTGGAATATAGATGAGCAAACATAAACAAACAAATAAATAAATGAAGGCAGATAAAACCAGCCAACAGTAAACCCTAGAAATTTGACTGTAAAATTGAGGCTACCAGAAGAGGAGTGGGAATTGAAAAACAGTTTGGGGAATGGGCCCAGTAGACTGTGTCGGAGGACTTCAACTGTCTTGATGGTGAGTCTGTGTGGTAACATGCTTCAGAAGAGGTGTGATCCTAAACCTCTGGATCATATACGGTGTTATAAACCAGAGTAAAAAGTAAAATTGAATAAACACACTATACAAATTCCAAGTTTTTTTGAGAGATAAAAGAGATGCTGACATCTAGAACTACACAATTTACAAAGGTGCTCTGAACATAATCTTTATTCTACATTGAGCCACAACAGTGAGCTCTAAGGCTTATTGTCCTTTGGGATCAATAGTTCCCAGGCTTGTCTGACTGGGATTTCTTCTGAAAAATGTTTGTTAGTAACTTAATCCAGTTTTCCCAGTTCCTTCTGCTATATAGAAACCCAACATAAGGGTTTCAGGGTCCTCAGATATATACTTATAATATGTACACAAAAACCACTGGGATGTGGCAAATGCTGTCACATTCCTTGCTAACCACACAGTGTCAAAACTATAAAATACTATTATTAGAAGAAGGACTTGATAGAAATATAACAAGTCATGCTTTCCCTCTGACCTTTACATTCTTCCAGGGCAGGGAAATCTCTTTTTTAAAAAAGAGATTTATTTATGCATATAAGAACTTGGGTACAAGCCAGAGGTACGGTGGTGAGAGGACTCACCAGAGACAGAGTAGGAGTAGAACAGGCAGATTGACTGAGGTGAGCAGTGGGAGAGGAAAGAGAGGTCTGCTGCGTCATGTGGATTCCCTCCCTGGCTGGAGATTGAACTAGTGGCTGTGGATGCCTCATAGTGCGGTGCTTAACTCCTTGCAGCACCAGGGAGGCCCCACTTGACACCTTTTAGCTTATGGTTCCTTGCAGGCTATGAACAAATGAGGTTAATGATGTTATGGTAATATTTATTGATTTTTCACCAATTTCACATTCACTTTTGTCAATAAGAACTAAGACTTTTTGAAAGGAAAATGTACTCTACTCTTCTGTGATAGAACTCTTTCTTGTTTTGACTTAAATCATTTGGTAATTTTTAGGGTGCTCTACTGAGTTTGCAAACAATAAGTTAGCATCCCCTTCGCAATAAATTACAACCTAGTAAACTATGAAGTTGACATAAATTTTACTTCTCCAAACCAAATGACCTTACTTCTTCACTATTTTGTGACATTTTGAACTACTTCGTCTTTTACTTCTGGTTCTCCTTTATCCTTTCCACTTTTATCATACACCTCATAGCATGCCGCTTCGTGCATAACTCAGATAGAAAGTATTACTGCATAGTAATCTTGCACATTGGGGCCTCCCTGGTGGCACAGGGGTTAAGATCTCAGTGATATTAAGCTATTGCCAGCTATTGCAGCATGAGTTTGATTCCCAGCCAGGGAACTGACCCACATGGTGCAGCAGACCTCTCCTGTCTCACCCGCTGCTCCCCTCAGCAGTGTACTTCAATCGATCTGCCTGTTCTGCTCCCCACTGTCTCTGGTGAATCTTCTCACCCCCCACACCTCTGGCCTATACTCCAGTTCTTATGGACAGAAAAAAATAAAAATAAATCTTTAAAAAATAAGAAAGAAAATTACAGTAATTTTTCATATCATTAAACATATCCCTTTACTATTTTCCAGTTTGGGTTAATGATTCAGTTCTTCTGTTTCTTTACAGTAAATAGTGAGCTAAAATCAGGTTGGAAAGTGGAGAAGTCAAAGAGATCAAAAGAATCTCTCCCTATTAGAGATTCCCCTTATCTGAAAGCAAAGTATTTTTATGAAACTTTTTTGTGAGTTAAAATGGATCTTTTTCTATGGAAAAAATTGAACATCCCTATACCCCAAATATGACTTACCAAATCCTAACAAACAGCATATAAAACCTAAAACCACATTATTATCTAGTAAGAGCAGGAATAATGTGTCTATACCACCCTGTATAAAGACGGTTCCTGGAGAAGGAGCTTAGGGAACCCCTCAAGATCCTTCTGCCTCTACAAAGTTACTAGAAAATCAACGCTGAACTCCAGTTTCACATTCCCACTTCTGCTGTAAGAACAAAAATCCTCTTCAGATTTCTTTCTGTTAGTGAAAACAGATACTAAGGTAAGTGTTTTGTAAAATCAAAGTAACAAAACACAGACTTTTGAAAAGTAAGGGAGACCTGTACCTCCATAGGCAGATAAATTATTTTTTAGCTTGAGGTAATTTGAATCAAGTTTCTATTACTTTACCTCAAAGAGCCATACCTACTAGAAATTATTAAAAGCTCTAAGAAGAATGATTAACAAACAAAACTATTAGGAGAACTTGCTAACTGTCAAAAGGGTGTATTAGTGAGGAGAATAAAAGAGAAAAGAAATGAGACATAAACTGTATGTTAACAATTAATAGCAACAAGAAGAATAAGAGTAGATAGTATCAACTCATTATTCACTTAGTGCTAAATGTCCTAAGGCAATTAAATCATGTAAGTCTCATCAAGAAAGTCACAGGATTAGTAATATTATTTACCAAACATTGTATTAATATGAGGAAAAGAAAGGAAGGGATGATTAGGAAATTTGTACAGAGACCTACATAACTAGGACTAAACTGGATTTCAAATCTAGGAACTGTCATGCTAACACCCTGACATTTTACTTTTGTTGAAAATACTTTATATCCCTTTCCTGCCTTTGCCTTTGAAGTTATGGCAATTCCATAGAATCCATTTCGTAAATAGCCAGTTTTTGAATTTTCCCATATATCTTCTAAAATGAATACCTTTAACATTTTCATTTGTTTTCTGCCATAAGATGGCAGAAAGCATATTCAGCTGCCATTTGCATATTTCTCTACTGATTATTGGTTAAATTCTTGCCTTGTGTGAGACATCATGCTAGGTGCCAAGTATGCATAGCGAACCCAAATCTTTTTCATTATTGCAATGTTACTGCTGCCAAAGATCATATTCCTTAAGAAAAATGCATTTTCATGAAAAAATAATGAAGCATATAAGATATTTTCTCATGAGGCATGTTATCATACATCTTCAGAAAAATTTCTATCCAAGTATCTGGAAGTGAGAGATTATGAATTATTTAATTATCTAAAACAGGAAGTTGTATGACAAGCACAGAGGAAAAAAATGGCTATCTGATAAACTTACTTCTGAGAAGAACAGATAAAACAAAAAGTAGATGACCAGTGAGAAAAGAAGTTGAAAAGCAAAATGAAACAGTAGACCAATGTAATATAATTCTTAAAAGCTGCAATGAAGCAAATAACTTAATAGCACCACTTCCTCTCTGGTTTTGCTGGCATAGCTCTGTTTGTTATAGAGTGTTGATTTCAACCTACTCCTTCCTTTGACTTTCCAGATCAGTAAGTTCCCTTTCTCAGAGTAGATGGCATCTGATCAATAGAAGTTTTCAGAGGGGGTCCTTCATGTCTTCCTCACTTCTAGTGGTTCCCAGCCATCCTTGGCATTTCAAGGATGGTAGCAGTAACTCCAGTCTCTGCCTCCATCTTAACATCTCTGTGTCCAGGTTTCTTCTGATAAGGACATCAGTCATAGGATTAAGGCCCTTATTAATCCAGTTTGAGCTCAATTTAATGTGTTTACATTTCAAATATAATCTCTCTTCTTCTACCTATTAGACTTTGCAGTCAGACTATTTCTCTTGTGTGAAACATGCCTCCATTTCTCTGCTAGTCAAATACTACTGCAAGGTCTAACTCACACATTTGCATACTCCATAATAAACTATATGCATTTGAACTGGGGTGAAGCCTTGATTGCTGCCACAGTTTCTATAGCACTTGCCATTTTGTGGGTAGTCAAAACAGTGTTGAATTTATTTTGAGAGAAAAATAGTTCAATGATTTCTTTGGTGTAGGGCCAGTGATGCTGAATAGCAGTCATAGGAAGTTCACCCTCTGTTATAATATGCAAGGAACCATGCCCTTCCTTAGGAAAAGAGATTAAAGGGGGATGACATTGAAATAAAGACTTCCTATTTAGAATTCTAATAAATGATGCTATTAGGTGTGATTTTCTGAAGATCTCTCTAATTGGAGTCAAGCCTTATTCAGAAGTGATTAAAGGTGTCATTTAGGCAAAAAAAAATCAAAATTCTCTTTTTGATTACATCTGTAATTATAATGCATTAACAGAACGACTGTAAATACAGAAGCCTTATGGGTTTTTGACATCCAAATGCAGTTGTAAAAGCATTAGAAATGACTGAGATACTGTGGCAGTCAAAGTCATGTTAATTACCTGAGGATTTCCATATTATCAATCCAAAGTCATAATGTGTCACAAACATGGTGTTTTGTGTGGTTATTTTATGTTTTGGCAGGTGATTCAAAGTCCTATCTTCAAATTTAAACCCATTTCCAAAATTTTCCATCACGTATCAAGGTTTGCTTGAGTAATGCATGGAAACTGAGGAGACATTACCTAGCAATGACATTTTTTAGTCTTTCTTATTTTGTTGTAGCTGGTGAACTGAGGCTCAGAAGTGAGGTAGAAGCTAGAACCCAGGGCCCTTTTGTTGACTGGGCCACATTACACATTTTACTTCTGACAGGAACTAACCTTCACCCTCATGCCTCCCAGCATAAGTCAGCTCCCCTAGCAAGACTTGTGCCTGGGCAATCTTCTGGATGGAAGTGGCAGAATCCAGAGCGCACTGGCTTGGGGCTTCTGGTTTCACAAGTGAAGGCACAGGCAATGTGTGTGATGTGGGCTCAGGTTTCCCACTTCTGTTTCCTTCCCCTGTGTTGGCTCAATTCTCAAGAAGATGCTCTCCTCACAGGGCAGGCTGACTTCTAGGAAGCGACAGTTATGCCCTTCTTACCCTCAAGTTAGCTGTGAAAAAGAGCTATCCCACTCATCACACATAGGAGTTTCAGGGACATGAGCCATTGACTGAACAGACTTTGTCAGTTACTTATCTTTCACTAAATCACTGAGGTCAGGTGGGATAGAGAACAAAAGGCCAAGACTCAATCTGGTGTTCACTCTGTTCCCCTCTACCCTAGCAAATGGCAGAGATTAAGAGTGGGAGGGGTGGTTCCCAAGGTGGAGATGCAGCAATGGAAGGAGACTGGCCCAGGGTGGGGAAGCATTTTGTCTCTGACTTTACTAGCATTATGGATTTACAGTGATACTGAAAACCAGAACAACTTTTAGTCAATTTTATTACCATCTTTTAATTATTTTCAGACACTGGGTCCCCTTAGTTAGAGCTCTGTGGGCTACTCACTCAGACTACTTCAGGCCAAATCAAGACCCTGAGAGTTTTGAGACCTATGCTGGTTGTGACGGCACTGAGGTCGGCTGTGAAAAATACAGGTCCCTGGGTACCACCTCCATCCTTACTAATGTGGGCAGTTTGGTTGAAACTTAGGCAATATTCTTTTAACAAGCTCTCTAATACTTAGATGTATACCTTGAAAACATATCTGGTTCTTTTTTCCTACACTTCTGGTGGGAATACAAACTGGTCCAACTACTATGGAAAGCTGTGTGGAGGTTCCTCAGACTACTCAAAATAGAGCTACCACATGACCCAGCAATTCCACTCCTAGGGATCTACCCAAAGGACACAAAAACATTAATTCAAAAGGATACCTGCACCCTTATGTTCATTGCAGCACTATTTATACTAGGGAAGATATGGAAACAATCCAAATGTCCAAAAATAGATGACTAGATCAAGGAGATATGATACACACACACACACACACAATGGAATACTATTCAGCAATCAAAAAAGATAAACTCATGTCATTTGCAGCAGTGTGGATAGAGCTAGAAGGGATCATACTTAGTGAAATAAGCCAGATGGGAAAAGAAAAATACTGAATAGTTTCACTTATAGGAGAAATATAGGGGAACCATATAAGGGATCAGGAAAAAAATAACAACAACAACAATAATAAAACAACAAAATTAACAGGTAACCATAAATCAGAGACATTTTGCAAGGGAGGGGAAAGAAAAGGGATCAAAATAGGGGAGAAGAGCATAGACTATGGTGATCGTTCATGGGTAAATTAGTGATGGGAATTTTATGGGGTATACACAATGATGTAAGAGATATAAATAAAATTTATATCATTCAATAACTATAAAATATGTACTTTTATATATATGTATGTTTTTTAACATTGGGATACACTTAACCCCACTGGGGAAAAAGTCATATATATATGCTTAAATATGTGTCTTACATATAGAGTGATGGATGATATAGAATAACTAAACAGTCAACTATCTAATGGAATGGAATGGAAAAGTTACAAAGTAGAGTAGGGTGATTAGATCTGGAGTATTTGGGTGATGTGGTTAGGGAGTAGGAGGCAGATAACAAAGCTCAATCAGATAATAAGGGCAGGAAATGCTGAAAAGTGGTGAGGGAATTACTCCTGCAGATTCTGGGGAAGGTAAGTCCAGGCAGAGGGAACAGCAAGATATTTCCGGGCAGGAACAGACTTCATTGAAGTGGAGTGAGGGAGTGGGTGTGGCTTGGAGTTTAGGGAACCAGAGAGAGCATTGTGTTGGACATCAGCTTGGCAATTGCAGGAGCTAGGTAGTGTCTGGAATTCAAGACCATTTAAAGAAAGTTAATGTTTTCTGTGATTGAAATGGAAAGCCATCAAACAATTGAGCAGAGAATTCACATGCTATGACTTGCCTGGTCAAGGGATGGATCATTTTGACTGTTTCGTTGACAACAGCCTGTAGGGAGCAAGGATAACCAACCAAGAGACCCAACTAGGGGGACCAGGAATGAAGACCAGCTAGGAGGATCAAGAGAAGGACCAGCGAGGCGGACCAGCTAAGAGACCAAGTGAAAGGTTTTCATAGCTTATTTTTTGGTAAGAATATTCCAGAGCCTCCCAAATAACCACCCAAATCATAACAAAATAGAGTGATCTATTTTTGAATAGTAGGGGAACCCTGTGCCCAGAAAAAAAAATTAGTAAGAATTAGTAAGGGAGAGAGTTTGGGTGATAAAGGAAAACATTTGAGGAAGAAGAACAGGAGGTACAGAGCCCTAGGTGCAAGGCAGTGAACAGAAGTACATCAGGGGATGGAAGGGTGGAATGGAAACAGTAAGACTGAGAAATATGCAGGACACACAGGACTTTGAGCACCATCCTAAATTTGCCCTTTTCCTAAGGGTAGAGTAGGAACTTTGGAGGTTTTTAAGAAGGGAAGTGATAGGACTAGATTTATGTTGGAAACTTAACCTTGGTTGTGTTACAGGGTATGGCTGGTGTCATGGTTAAATTATTTCAGCTTGACTAGAGCATGATGCTTAGCTATAGGGTCAGCTATTCTGGTGTTGCTGTGAGGGAGATGGGTGACAGTAATGTTTAAATCAGTGGACTTTGAGTCCAGCAACCTGCCTTCCAAAATGTGGACAGGCTGCAGCCAATAGTTGAAGGTCTGAACACAACAAAATATCTCCCTTGAGCAAGAAGAAATTCTGCCAAGCAGACAGACTTGGATCACAGTATTGTTTTTCTCTTTGTCTCCAACCTGAGGGCCTTTGGACCTGACATGATGACATCAGCTCTTCCCTGAGTCTTTGGCCTACTGGTCCACCCTTGCAGAATTTTGGACATGTTAGCCTCCATAACTGCATGAGAAAATTCCTTAAAATAAGTCTCTATTTATATATACACATCCTATTGGCTCTGTTTCTCTGGAGAACACTGATGAACACAGCTGGGGAGCGGAGATTGGAAGGAGGAGGTCCCACCGGGCTCTGCATATGCCATGTGGGCTTGGGAAGCTCCCTGCCCCCTCCAAGTCAGGGATCCCACAGAGGCCACCCTGAGTGCTCTGAGACCACTCCTGGAACTAGAGCCAGAACCAGGAGCCAGCATCCTTACTACCTGCCAAAGCTGAAATGGGAAAAGCTCACTTCAAACTGGCAAGATCCCCCCCTGTAATTTAATTTTAGATTAAGCTCCTTCAACATTTAAAAGTTTTTATTTATTAATCAGCTTGTATTTTGTATGCATCCATCGTTTCATCTTAAATACAGAGAGAGTTTCTCTAAATGTTCAAACGAATTCCTGGCAAGTGGAATGAGAAATAAGAATGAATAAACAAAGATTTGGCAAGTCACTGCTGAAAGGTTGCCAACCTCAAATGGATCTCCTATACCCCAAGTGTGTTTTGAAGGCTGTAAAGAAAGTGAGGTGAGAAAGGAATCTCTTCATTTTTTCAGTCAGGTCTGCTCTGAGAATGAATAAAGTAGCTCAACCTTGACCTCGCTACTATGTCTGTTCCCAGAACCTCAGTGTCTCCTGCCAAAAATCTCCCTCAGTTTCAAGAGTGCTGATCAGCCTGCACATTCAGAAACTCTCTGGGGAAAGATCAGGCTACTCTCCCCTATTCCTCACATCTAGTCCGGTTGACCAGTTGACCAGAGGAGTGTGCTTTCTTCTTTGTTGTTCTGGCCATAGCAAAATGCGCAACTTTTACTTTAGGGCATTAAACCACAGCAATGCCACCTTTCACACTGAGAAGAATTGCTTTCTTAATTCAAAACTATTTTCAGTGTAGATGGCAAATAAATGAACCACATCTGAAGAGAAAGTGACAAAGAAGGTTTTGAAAGTGACAAAGTAGATTTTCAAAAGCCTCTGGAAAACGCGTTTAAGTTACTCATTTGCTTTAACTAAATAATGCTCTGCTTTCAAGCAGATAAATTAAGAGAAACACACACAAAATCTAGAATTTGGCAGCTCTTAGGGTTTTTTTTCCCTTTTTGCATAGAAGGATTGGGGTGTAGGTGAGAGGTGCAGGGAGTGAGGGATTCACCAGAAACAGAGTGGGGAACAGTTGGATTCACTGAAGTGCACTGCTGAGGGGAGCAGTGGGTGAGACAGGAGAGGCCTGCTGTGCCATGTGGGTCAGCTCCCAGGCTGGTGACCAAACTCAGGCTGTGGAGGTGACAGCACTGAGACTTAACCCCTAGGTCACCAGGGAGGCCCGGCAGCTCTTAAAGAATAACATTGATAAATTATAATAAAGAATGTTTAAAAACATTATTAAGAATAACATTTAAAATAATAATAAAGAAAATCTAAAAATTATAAGCAAAAAAAGGGAAATTTAAACATAAATGCTTCTCCCTTTTTGTCCCTTGCAAAAGTTTTGCCTTGTTTCTAGCATCATTTTCCAAAAGGCTGTATTTTCAAAAACTAAGCTGAAGTTATGTGTATTTGCGTAGGGAGGAGGTAAAGGGGTGAGATGCACAGGGTTTGGAGGTGGTCAGCAATGCCAGTCATTGTCACTTTATATCCTCTGCAGCACGGATATAGGACAGTTCATGGTTGTCTTGTCAATAAAACTCACATCCCCTACTGAGTGTATGAGGTGCTGAAATGTTTGTGAAGTTCTTTCCCTCTTCCTGGTATTTTTTACTTCCCTTTGTTCTTCCTCCTCTCTTTCCCCAGGGACACCAAGGGTGGGAGCCAGGTCTTCAACCCAACACTGCAGCTGAGCAATTTTCATGTTATTTTATCAATATATGCATTTATTATTGTGATTACATTTCTCCTTTCCATGTGTAGTACTCCTCTTCTACAACAGCTGCTTCTCCTTAGAAATTTCTGGTTACTTTATATTTATTCTTCCCTTCATGTTTGTTTGCTAAACTCCTGTCTACATAAAATGGGATGGTGGAAATTTGTGAGTAGCTTCTGTTGTCCATATAAGTGTGTGCTGTGCTTCATTTCTGGAGTTGCTGCTGAACTTAAGAGTATTGGAGTCCATGGCACCACATCTTAAGGGATGGAATCTTCAAGAGCATCTACCTGTGTCCTCCCCCTTTCTCTCTCCCTAGATCCTTGCACCTCACCAAAACCCTGCCTGAAGCGTTAACAGTCAAATCCACATCACTGCCTGACATGTCCATAAGGGACTTCTGGTTCAGAGGAAGGGGAGAGAAAAATAAAAAGACCCTTAATGTCAGACAGAGGACTCACATTGTGAAAACGTCTGCTTGCAATTTTCTGTACCCATGTAGGATTAAAAAGTCTGTTTTTCCTGTCATGAGAGAGCACATGAATTTTCATTTTGATTACAATAACAAGGAGTTAGTCCCCGGAAAAAAACTGATCTTGCCACAGAAGTAATGGCACAGAGTTTCTTTCAGTCCATATCAACACACAGGGTACCTGTAACATTCCCCTTTCCCAGCCTCCACTTGAGAATACAGGCCTGGAACAATAGCATCAGCTCTGTAGCACAAGAAGATGAGACTCTCAGTGTCTCTCTGAGCACACCATACTTATCCAGAAAGCAAGAGATTCCATGTTCTGCTGGTTTCTGGGATTCTAAGAATCTGGCAACAGTTCACTTGCCACATTAGTGACTGTCTCTGTAGATAGTATTCCCAGTTATCCATGGTCCACACCACTCACTAGCGTATTGCACCAAACCTGTATCATTTGCTTCCAGTTTCTGTTAAGCCCTGTGTATGCACTTGAGTTTCCAAGATATAGCATCATGAACTATATGAATCCTCTAACCAAATTTTGCATCTCTTGATAATTTTTGGAAATGGGACAATGTTCCCACCTCCTTCAGACTTAATTCCTAGAAATAGTACATTACTGATCCAATATCCAATTCATCCTGCTGTTTCTCATATCACTTCCCAGGGTGGAGGGACCAAGGACCCACTGGGTTCCAGATAGGAGTGTAGTGATAGACCTAATTTCTTAGAAGAAGCTATAAAGGAAAATTAACATTTCTTTTCTGCTGAGTTGTTCTAGTCTGAATTTTTTACTGTGGACACATGACCCTTGCTTTAGAGTCACAATAGACACAAGCATGTCCTGGAACAGGACGTATCTCCTACGGCCCATTGTGCCAATGTCCTGAGGTCTGCCACCCCCCAGGTCACTATCATTGAAACAGTTAAGTCTTTGCTGTCATGGACACTGCTGTCTTCTCCTCCCCAGTCTTGGGAAATTGTCCTCTTTCCTTACTCTTCAAGACACTCAGTTAGGGGCCTCCCTGGTGGCCTAGGGGTTGAGTCTCAGCACTATCACCATCAAGCCCTAACCAGGGAGCTAAACGACATATGGCGCAGCAGACCTCTTCTGTCTCTCCCACTGCTTCCCGGGCCTCCTGCACCTCTGGCCCACACTTCAGCTTCATGTAAAAATAAATAAATTTTTAAAAATATTTTTTAAAAAAGACACTCATTTATCTTAGAACCTATGGAACACTAAATCTCATCTCTGGACACATTCCATAGTTTCTCCATTCTTTCCAGTAAAATAAAAAGCCCTCAAGTGAAAAGACAAACATAAATAAATACCAATGACCTAGCAAGCCACTTGAAACAGCAGAGAAGACCAGAACATGCACAGACCTATTGAAAAGAGACCCCAACCAAGAATACCCAAACCAAAGTTGAAATACTTAGGAGCTTTCTGGAAGCTGTCACCTCAGAATTTACCCTGTGTTTCATCTACATGGTGGGTGATGCCACAGGGAGGGTGGAAGCTGAGTGTGGATGTGGCTAACACTCAGACATAGAGATTTTAGGGGACAAAAAATATTTTGCTGCTACCTGCTTTCAGAAATCGAAGATTCTGGTTTGCTTGTGTCTATTGTTATCTCTGAGAATTTTACTTACCAGGCTGGTATTCATCTGGGAAGGTGGATTTTATAGTTTAGAAAAATGTTCTGGATGAAAAATATCATCTGCTGCTTTAGAACTGGAACAAGTTTCAGAAGAGAGCAAGGATTTCTAAAGGGTTCACTTCAGGAAATTACAATACAGTAAGCCCTCACTTAACATTATCGATAGGTTCTTGGAAACTGCTACTTTAAGGGAAATGATGTATAGTGAAACCAATGTGACCCAAGGTTAATTGATATCAGCAAGAATTTCGTTCCTACAACTGTTTTCTGGTGACAAAAACATCACCAAACTTCTAAATAAAGACCCCATACATTTGTAATATTCACTAGTCATTTTTCTCCATCCATTCATTCATTCATTCACTTTCCAACCTGCTTATTCCAGGTTAGGGTCTCAGGAGGTCTGAACCCACTGAGGCAGCTCAGGGAGCAAGTGGGGAATCAACCCTGGACAGGATGCCCTTCCACCACAGGGCACATCACACACACTCACTCATGCCCACTGGGGTAATTGAGAGGCCAATGAATCTCATATGCACATCTTGGGATATGGGAGGAAATCAGGTACTCAGAAATCTCATGCATATATGGGGAGGAGAATGTGCAAGGACTTCTCCTTACACAGAGTGACCTGGCCACGACATTATATATCAACATTATATATATTTATCTATATTATATATATAGCAACATCATATACATATCAACATCATATATATGAGTATTATAACAATATTATAGCTAAATGACATTTAATGAAATGATGCTATGTGAGGAATGGCTATAATTGTAATATAACTGTGGGAATTTTCTGAAGACCAACTGACAAGTTCTTTTGGGGAAAAATACCTAGGAATGACTGTTCCCAAAGTAAGAAACCATAGTCCCACCTATCGTAGCAATTCCTATTATCTTATTCCAATATCTTCTCTACCTCTAGATGCACTCACGTGTGCACACACACATGTACACACTCATATATGGACAAGCTCACTATTTGAACATACATCTGTTCTCTTCTGGACAGAAATGCTGCACCTTAGCAGATGGATGTTAAATGTAAATGCAAATGTAAGTACTTTTAAGTTTCTAAATTATACAACTTGGAAATGCTAACGTTAGTTGAGCAGAACTGCATCTCTACCCTCCCATCGGGAGGGTGCACTAGGGCTGCCTTTCAGTCACCTCTTTATTGGACGTTGTGTGCTGACATGCTGCCCCCACCCCACCCCATAGTCAGCACCTTTAGGTGCTGTTTGAACTTTCCAACGTCACTAAGGGTGAAAGACTCTGGGCTGGTCACCTATTGATTCACTGGCCTCAGGACAGAGACAGAGCTGCCATCTCACCTGAGCGGATGGGGCTGTGTACACTCTTTCTGGTACTAGCAGCAGGTCTCGCAGATGTGGGTCTTTGCAAATGCTTCTTGAGAAATGACTAAAATGAATGAGCCCTGAACAATGAAAAGTTGGAAAGGACCAGCCAAGGAGTTGCAGGCAAGTCCAGACTAACTAGAAACCCAAGTTCCTCCACACCTCATCAGCAAGATATTTATTCTGTCTTAAGTTCTTGAGTTTGCTCTTTTTTAGATTTATTTATTTATTTATGTGTACAACAGCTGGGGTACAGGCCAGATGTGGGGGTGGTGGTGAGAGGAGTCACCAGAGACGGAGTGGAGAGCAGAACAGATGTATTGACTGAAACACATTGCTGAGGGGAGCAGAGGGTGAAACAAGACAGGTCTCCTGAACCACGTGGGTCACCTCCCTGGCTGGGATGGAACTTCTGCTGCAGTGGCTGCAGATAGTTTCACAGTGCTGTGCCTTAACCCCTTGTGGCAACGGGGAGGTCCCTTGAATTTTTTCTTTTAGGAATGTGGAAGAATCAAATGAATATTACATTTGTAATATGCTTACATTATGTTCTCAGCAGATATATGTTGAACGTTAAATGAATGAGCATTTTATATTTATATATCATGTTTAGATGACTGAAACCATCCTTTATTTAAGGATCCTTAATCTGAAATATGACCTAAGACATCATTAAATAGTTTCCACAAAGTTTTATACATATTAATGAATTGAAGATCTGTGCTGAATAGTCTAATAATGATGATAATTAATAGTGGTGACCACCGCCTGTATTGTTCACACTGACTCACTGTGTATCTTGTCTGGCACTTGAACTTCTCACAGGCTCCTTCATTGCCTTTACAACATATGAGGGATGTGCAATTACAACTTCATTTCCAGGCAAGAAAACTGAGAGTCAGAGACATTAAGAAACTGTGCCATCACACATCTTACATTCGACAAGTCAAAGATCATGCTCAAGTCTGTCCCCTCACAGACCCAAAGTTGTCAAACTTTTCACTGCTTTCCCCAAAACTATGGGTCTGGACCCAATGAAACCACACATAAACACACATCTTTTTATGTTTTATTTGGATTTCTTGGTTCAAGAATTACACACTAGCCAACATTATTATATATTTACATGCTGGAACTGGTTGTAATAAGTTTAAATTCAAGAAAATAATTCTTATGTGCTACTCATTTATAATCCTCATTTTTTTTTTTTACTATCTCGTGTATCCCAGAGATTTTAATAGTCCCGTTTTTAGAAAGACATGAAAATAGATGCAATGATATCCACTTGTGGTCTGCATTTTCTAGCCATTGGAAAATGTGCATTATGTGCATATTAAGAAAGGCTACAAGGTAATTAGTAAGGCTGATAATCACTACATTGTGAAGAAACTCCAATATCACTTTTTAGAAAAAGACAATTGAGAACTGTGCAGGGACAATATTCATAACAGAACTATTTAAACACCCATGCAAATAAAAATTTTAAAAAGTTATGGAATTGAAATCATTTGCAACTTTGAATTATGTTAAAAAGAACCCTGGTTGTACTTGAATTTTGAACCGAAAGGGGAAAGGTACAGCTGATCAGACTGCTGACTTGCTTCAGCTAGAGAAGACACACAGGGCCATCGGTCACTGGACACGGGAGAGGACACATTTGGTTTTGAAAACTAAAAAACAAGGTTTTCTTTTTCATCACTTTGAAACATATTTTACCACACACACAAAAGCTTTTCAAAGCAAATTAAAATTCGATGTCAGAATTGTGTATATATCTACAGAAATGTGTTACTTCAATTTCCAAATAACTAACAGTTACTTAAGAGTGTTGTTGCTTTTTGAAAAATTATTTCTTCAGGGCTGTATCATAATTGCCTTTCTATTGGTTATTACTAGATTTTACAATGTCCCTAGTGTATTTGGAAAATGTTTTTAAACCTTTGGTGTAAAGCAGTGTCTCCTCCCCCCCACCCCCATTCTAGAGTCTTTGGTTAAAAGGAACAATACTACCTAAGGACAAAATGCTATTTTTATTTATTTTTTTAAAAAAAAAGGTCTTCTACTATGTATTATGTATTATGTGTAGCAAATTCCTGGAACGAGTGTGAATAATAAGCATTTTTATTTCCTGTAGTGCCATCATTATGAATTTTTACCCTTTGAAAATTGAGATCTAATTTTCAACCTGTGGTTTCTTGAACTTACATATAAAAAACTCTTTGTCCATGATCACTCCTGCTTTTCCAAATTGCCATTCCTCAGGCTATATCTTGGTTGTTACATGGACTATGTAACTTGTTACATAAGCTCCGCTGAGTTTCCATAGAGGGGGTAGGAGTGAGAGAGCAGGCAAGTGAGGGTGTGTGTGCTCTGTGTGTGTGTGTGTGTGTGTGTGATAGCAAATTGAAACCCTTCTGTCTGGGATCCCAAATCACTGATGCAAAAGGGTGTTTAAATTACTCTGCTGGGGCACTGCAGTAACTATACTTAGTAAAAAAATAAATAAAAATGAAGAATGAAAAAACTGAAACAATTATTGATATCTACTTACTATTCATTTACAGCATGTTTGACTATTTACATAATATTATAACACATCAACGTAAGCCATAAACAGAATTAGCACATTGCCTTACCATAAAATACAAATTAGAAGTTAAAAATATTTAAGAAATCTGTTTTAGTATTTACACACGTTCGGAGAAAGTCATGGCTGCTCACGTTACGTAGACTCTGTACACTTAGCAAAATGGCACGACTGCTACAGTGGAGAGCATTTGCCCTAACCAACATGGTGGGCTTTGGCTTGTATTTTTCCCTCTTCCTAGGATGATTTTTTTTTTTAATAATTTTTGTTTCCTTAAGACATTTTAGTTTTTAAATCACCAATAGACAATGTTGTTTCATTGAAAAAGAGAGCAAGTAGACAAGCAATGGGAGAGCTAGTTAATTTATGATGTTCTGAGGTACAGTAACTAATGTGTCAAACTGCACGGTGGTCCATAAGAACGGCAGGCATTGAGTTGCTGATAGAGAAATGTTCAGTACCCTGTATTACTTGTTTCATTATGTTGATCTGTTGGTTGCCAAATTAAAAAGGCTCATACACTGGTTTAATGAAGGAAATAAAACATATTAGCTTATTCCTTTTATTTTCCAACATATGAACGCATATATATGTATGTCTGTTTCATGGACCTACATATACACATATATACATTAGATATGTTGTAAGACCTGTTGTTTGTTGATTGTTCTGCTGTTTATGTTGTTGAGTGTGAAGTTCATCATAAAACTGGAACAGTTACGAATAAAAAATGGAAATTGTCTTAGATGCCAATTTAATGCAGGTCTTCCTTGAAATAAACATGATTTATTTCCCCATTATGTATCCCACTGAACTTTCTCTATGTGTTGTGCTTTTGTTAGCTGACAGATTTTTGTGTGTGTGTGTTCCTAATGCTAGAATGCAAAGTCTTTTGGTTCATAAACCATTTTTATTATTATTTTACTTAGCACTGCTTTTGAAGAAATGAGAAAAGGTCTAGATGGCACTGCTTAAGTCTTTTCCCTGCTATTAAATTGCAGTAGAAAGAATTGTAACATTCCTTATGCAAACACATGATTATGTTGCATGAATTTTCAATTCTGAGAATGCATTTCATACCTACTAGCAGTCATGTACAATATATATACATATTGAGATCAAAGGTTTCATTTAGACTGTGCATTTTAGAGTCAGAATTTGCCTATGAATTTCACAAAGATGAAAAAACACCTTAATTGCTGGCTATCTGGCTACTTTATAATCAAAAGAAAAACTCTACACTATGTATAAATTGATAGCAATACCATATCAGAATTGCCAAAACATACTTTTGTGGTCCTTAAGTTTAACCACTGGCTACCCAGATATTGGTCACTTACATAATCTAGCACCCTTCCAGGGCCCTCCCCCCACACGATGACTACAATGCAGCTCAACTACAGCAAACACAGAGCATAAGAATAAATTCTACATCTACTGTTATCTCTGGGCAGGATGAGTGAGCTGTTTCTACCTACATGGTTACTGAATGCCAGTGTATGGATTTCATTCTACTGCATCTTTTCCAAGGTCCCATTTTTCTTCCTTTTCTAGTTTTTTTTCTTAATCACTGAGAACAGAAATAATCCCATGTCATACGCTTTTGAGATTCATGCTACAAAGTTGCTTCTCTCCACTTTGGTCTAGATTACTGACTTCCCAAGACATCAAAATTTTGTTGTAACCATAAATGACAATATCAAGGATTTTTATGGCTTTTACAATAATGACAAATAGGAGCCCACTTCTATAGAACTGGGCTGTGAGTTGTCTCTAGAAAAGACCTTTCCAGAATGGCATTTGGGAATTGTGCACCTGAGTTATTGATATGCTCTTGCCTGATGTTTTCTATTCAAACTGGACCTCCTGATGACAAGGGCAAGGCACTTTTATTAGTGTGATGCCCACACGCTTGCCTAGGAGAAAGAGCGTCCCTGGAGAAACTGAAGGAATTCCTACTCTGAGCCCGTGGGTGGATCTTCTGCCCAAAGATCATCTATTCAGAGGTGTTCAAGTGCATAAATATAACACAAGGGCCAGCGTTTTCTAAGCTGGTGAACAACAAAATACTATCCCACATTGGGACAAATTCAGGAAACTGACTGCTAAACCTTTTAGATGTTGTTGTGCTCTAAAAGTTTGAATGGAATAGCAGGATTCCATCATATTCCAAGTTTCTAAGTCATCAGGGGAAGAAAAACATACCTTTATCCACAGGCAAATATTGGCCATGCCTACTTTGCCCAGTTAAGGAAGCTACTCTGAAGTGTTGTTGTTGTTTAATAGATAGCAAAGTCATCTCTTAAGAAAAAGTTCCAGCAAATCAAACTTAAGGAAAATTGGGAAACTTGTTATTTTTTTCAAGAAAAGCAAAACATGAACCTTACACCAATGGAAATCTATTAGCTTATTCTCTTTCCTGCCCAACGTGTGAAAACATCTGTCTGATTAGTATAGAGAGAAGCATGAAGACACCATTTAAAAGTAGAGTAAAAACCATGTATCATAACTGCCTGGTGATCAGCCATATAATTTTCTGCAATGTCAACAAAGACTTGTCATAGTCATCATGTTAATGTGGCCTTGTACTCATCTATGTTCAACTAGTTTCCATGCTTCCCTTCCTTAGACAGACTGCGGAACCACAATCAGTGCACCCTGAAAATGCTAACATAACAAATTCACAAACTGACTACTTGCGCACATCATCTTTGAAGTCTTATCTGCTATGCAAAAGATAAAGGTGAATTTCCTTGCACACAAAGCTATATGGTTCACTCAGTCTCTCCAGACCCTTATTTTGTCTGTCAACCAAAGAATAGAAACAGAATTTTAGCACGAAGAAAAGTTGGAAAGGACCATTAAAACCTTAAATAAAGGAGCAAATCCTTCTTTTAACAGCCCTATTAAATTAAGAAATAAAATTAAGAGGGAAAGATTGCAGAGACAGCGAGTATGGTCTGAAAAAAAAGCAACCTGTTAGTGTCATCTGTGGTCTGTATTAGTCTATTTCAATGACATTCAATGTAGTAACATCAAACACACTTCTAATTTTGCTAACTACTATTATTTTGGTTTGGTTTGTTTAGTAAACTATGAAATCCAGTTTAGCGTGCTTGTTTGGTTGGAAAACAAAACAAAACAATACAACTGTCTCATTCTACCTTTTGCCACTGAACATAAATTTTGTCTGGCAAAGAGACCAGATACACAGGGCTGAAGAGGGTGGTACTGCTGGCTTGTTCAAGTTTGTCACAACAGTTCTTTCTGGATTTCCCACTCTGCCCTGGGTTGTTAACTTTTATTTCAACTACCCAGAAAACAGCTTGTTAGAAGAACTTCTTTGGCCATCATTCATGATAATGTTCAGAAGTCTCCCCATCTTTAAATGCCAAAATGGAAGATGTCATGGGCCCAAGCAAACAGAGACAGGTCAAACTGGTTTCCTGAGTCTCGAACTAGATGCTCCCTGTTCTGTGTGATCTACATGTGACCCTTTGAGAATCCAGTGGGAATTATCTTCCTGTCATGCCATCTCTGTAACCAGACAGGCTGAGAGCAGCCTCAGCAAGCGTGGCAGATAGTGCCTTGTGAGCACAGTGCCATCTCAACAGCAGCAGACCTTGAGAATGAAGATGGTGAGGATCTGGACATGCTCACTTCTTAGTGAAATGACTGCCATGCTACTGAGCCTTCTAAAAATAGCTTTGAAACAATCCCTCTCTCCCTAGGCTGCCTACAAAGCAGACATCTGCTCAGACTCAGTCTTGCCTGCGCGTGTACCAATCACTTGCACGGTAACTGGAGTGCCACAAGGACCTGAGTGTATTCGTTACTTAGCAGAAGCAACCCAAATGGTATGGAATGGACCACAGGATAGGCCAGCAACTAAGGTATTTTAGCATCCCTTTTGTCCTGAATGGATGTGTTTTCCAAGTCCTACATCAGGCTGTACAACTGATTTGAGGAGGAATCCAGTCCTTGCTTCCCAGGGGAGGCTATGTTTTAGTTCACATAGTAAAGCCAATAGACAATGTTGAAGAAGGAAAAAACCACCGGGAAGAATATGCGGGACCACCGATCTATGGCGTTCACATCAGTCAAGTCGGGGATGGTGATTTTCAGTTGGGAAGCGCGTCTCCGCAGGCGGCTTTTCTTCTGTGCCATGTGTCGTTCTAGGGCGTTTCGGCCAAAACTGTGCCTGGGCAGCCCCGCTTTCCGGTACTGGATGCTGGAGGCGTCGTAGGCTAGCATGGTGCTCCTGGGGTCTCCAAGCCCCATCACCGCCTCTGAAGTGGCCATCTCATTCTTTATCTCCAGGGTGCTCAGCAAGATATTCTCATGAGGGTCCATCTGTAACGGAGAAGAATCGAATCAGACAATCAAAATAGGAAGTTTATTTACTTGTTTATTTTTAATCGAGACAACATTGGTTTACAACACTGTATGTGATTCAGAGGAGTAGGGTCACACCTTTTCAGATGCAGGTTTCTATACCCTATGATCAATTTTTTAAATCAAACTAGAGTTGACATACTTCTATATAGTGAGTTTTGGGTGTAAGACATAATGATTTGACGTTTGTGTCAATGCAAATTGATGGCCATGGTTGAAGTCTTTGTCCCATATATTCTCAGCAGATTTTCGAACTGGTGACCCTACATGACTGCCTCTGGACGCCATGTGCACACTACATTCCTGTGCCTTGTTTATTTCATAGCTGGAATTGGGAAGCTCTTTATCTCCTCTATGCATTTTACCCATCTTCTCATCCCTCCTCTCTGGTAACCACCAATCTGTTCTCTGTATCACTGAGACTATAAAATAAGACTTTCTTGGTCCTTTCCCACTTTTTATTATTTGTATTATTTATATTTTATTTTTATAATTTTACTGAAGTAACATTGCATTATAGCATTATAAGGCTTTCAGGTTTGCAGCATTCAAAATGGACATGTGTACACACCATCTTAAGTTCACCATTGTAAGTCTGATTCTAGTCTTTCTCATACATTGTTCTTTTTGACTTGATTTCCTTATCCCTCTTCCCTTTCCCCTCTGGAACCACTCTTTGGTATTAGAGTGTAAAAGCTTGTTTTTGTTTTATTTCCTTCATTCATTTGGTTTCCTTGTATATCCCATAAGAGTGAAATCACATGGCGTTCATATTTCTGTCTGACTTTCTCACGAAGTGTAACACAGTCCAGGTCCATCCAGGTTGTTGCAAGTGGCAGAATTTCATCTTTTTCTTTAAACAGCTGATATTGCATAGCCATATCACCTCTCTCTAGCCCATCACCTGTTGATGAGCTCTTGGATTGTTTCTAGTTCTTGGCTATTGTCAACAGTGCTGCCATAACTATGGGAGTGCATATATCTTTCCAGATTGCTGCCTTTCTATTTCTTTTTGATAACTATCATAAAGTGGGATAACTGGATCACACGGAATTTCTAACTTTTTGAGTATTCTTCATGTTGATCTTCTGTTGGTGCCTACACACAAGGCACTACGGCATGTGGTTGAAGAAGAGTTTAAGAGACTTGTCTTTGTAGTCCGTCATCTATGTCTAAATTATGACTTCCACATAAGCTATGTGAATTTCAGTTTCTTCATTTAGTAGATGACATAATAATCCAACCCCACAGGATGCTGTAGTTTTCACAGACCACCCACTACCTTTTCTATTATTTTTACTTTGGGCATGCAGGTGATAGACCATAGGATACAAAGTCTTGTAAGAGCAGCCTGGGTTCAAGCCCCATCATACTGTCAAATTTCATAAACCTGTTTCCTCCTCTGCTAAATGGGGAGAACAAGAACCCCTCACTCAGGGCTACTATAAGGATGACATGGAGTGATACTTAGAGAAACTACACATTGACTCTTCTTAGTAAGCTTTCAATAAAACTTTCTGTTTTTCTTAGTGAATGTATTATTTTCATAGCTTGATATAAACACATAACAATGAAACTGTACTAGGTATGAAATAGTATTATGGGATTAATTACTGATCTCACAATTAATTACTGTGCTCACAATTGCCATCTAATTACAATGAATTAATGATGAAACTAGAACTAAAAACAGTAGGTAACATTTATTAAGCACATACTACATGGAGTCCTATATATACTGTATATTCTAGAAAGCTTTTTTTATCACATCACTTAATGAATAGTTTAAATATCTTATAACCCAGTTATAATGAGTTATAATGCTTTAAATGACATCTTATAACACATCTTACAACCAGGTTATAAATACAGAGCCTAAATGTACAGTCAATATAGTAAGATGGAAGAATAGCTTTGAACTCAAGGGAGGGAAGAAAGGGACTACGGCAGTGGTTCACGGGTGATATGGTGGTGAGAGAATCTTGGAGACTATACCTAAGGGAGAAACTAATTACTGTACAAAAATGAGCAACTATGTAAGAAAACAAATATGTGTAGAAAAAAGAATAGTTTTGAATAATGTATATGTGACCTGTCAAATTGCAACAGAATTTGCAAGTAACACATGGGCAGACTATGGATGTGGAGGGGTGAGTGGGCAAGGGTCTGACTTGAGAGGGAAGGGAAGGAGGCAGATCTAGAGAAGAGAGCTTTCTGAAACCAGGAAGGAGACTGGTGGCCAGGCACATAGGGAGACCCTCTATCTTTTAGATGATTCTTTTTGGCCATTAAAACTAAAGGATAAATGCTGGCATTATGAGTGATTGTGCATTGTTTTTTGTTTTATTAAGAAGGGAAGATTTGTGTGTCTTATGTTTAAAAGGCCCCGATTGCTACAGATAATAAAACCTAACTACAACACATTATCATTAATAAGCGAGCATATTTGTTTTGGTGGAAAGTCAGGATATACCAATTACCAGTAAATTAAAAAATAAAGGAAAAGATAATCAATGATAGGTACTGAAGATATATGGAAGCAAGCATTATAACCAAATACTTAATTGGGAGATACAATACTCTAAGCTTTATGAATTATGCAGAAGGCAAAAAAGAATGTTGCTAAGATTATATATTAACAATTAGCTTTCAGATGTGCTTTAATGATCCCATATTATGAATTCAAATCTAAAACATTTTGAGAAATAGAAGCTATAAAATATGCTGGGACATAATAATTGACCAATTAATCTCTACCCACAGATCAGACATTGTGTCTGTTTGGTTTATGGTAGCATTTTGCTTAGTAGAAATATTAAACAAGTATATCTTTAAGATTAAGTAAGATTTATAAGCGAACCCCCATATATGTTGAAACACTTCTGTCAAGGAAGAGGCAGGAATGGGCTGCTGATGGGCCCAGTGGTCTCGATGAGGAAAACAAATATTCCATGGAATCTAATGTGTATTAGTGCATTGAGAAAAGTGACTCATTGAAGACTCACAACCATCCTTTGAGAAGGAGTTTATTACCTAGGTTGTATGTGAGGGTTTCTGCAACTATCCCAAGGTCACATGGTTACAAAATGGTGGAGTCTTGTTTATCAGCGTGCAATGCTTGGGGGAAGGGATGTGATTTTCCAACATCATGGAAAAGCAGAGCTGATGGAAGTGAGAATCCTGTCACCCCTTATTATTTCAGGTAGTGTGTCATTTCTGGTTCTGAGTGGTTGACTCTTATTTAACTACTCAGGAAATAGCATTTTAGCAAAAATTTCCTTGGCCACTCTGTATGACAATGACCAGGATATTTTCTATTCTGTTGAGAAAATGTAATAAGGATAGTTAGGAATATACACCTGACCTGACTGAGTTAAACAGAAATCAATAACAAGCATAATAAATGTAATGGGGTGGGCTAATATTAAGAGAACTTGTTCTAAACTTAGAACAAATGATCCTTGGATAATTTATTATTTCTTTGTGGTTTTCATTTACTATGAAATTGAGGATTTGCAAGATAATCCTTGAAATCTTTTTATTTATTTATTTGTTTATTTACCTTCACAAATGGAAACGAATATTTATTGGGCATCACTGTGTATCTGTGCTGAGTCAAATAGCGTGACTACAATGGTAAGGGAGATGGTGTGTCTACTGGTCCCCAGGACACTCAGTTTCCAGAAAGGTTACTGGCCTTGGAGCTGACAGGTTGGATTCTGCCTCCCCCTTTCTTATTTACGACCTTGGAAAAAGGAGTCAGTTCCTCTAAATCTTGGTTTCTTTGACTATAGGAATTGGCTTTGGGGAAATTAACATAGATAGCATAAATGGGGAGAATGTGGGAAAGCAAAGCCCTATGAACACTGATTGCTTGGCATGCTATATCCAGCAGGGTAGATATGGGTTTGTGTGATGGGAAAACACAATTAGTACCTATTTCACAAGGAGGAGGAAGTTGGTCGCCCTTGTAGTGTCTGAGTGGATATAGGTGAAGATCTTTCCATGGATGAACCTGCTCATCTTAAGGCTGGTGGAGATAGATATTCAGAGGCTGAAGTAGAGAGTGTGATGGGTGGTGAGGTATACTGAACCTCCGAATCCAGTTATGATGGGTAAATGGACGGATGCATTATGAGTATGACTCAAGACTCAGATACAGACCGTGTCTATCCTATTACATCAGAACACTTCAATTTCAAAATATGATACTCAAATAGTCTCACTTCAAGCTACTAATAGTTCAGGAAAAAAATAACCTGAATGAAAAATGTAATAATGTTTTCTCAAAAGTCCCATAACCATGAAGCTGTACAGTGAAGAGGGTAAACTATACCCATCATTGCTTCTCATTTTCCTTCCAGTTCACAGAGACATGGAGAAAGTTCAATCTGGTTGTGGCCTTTCTTGCTATACATCAGAGTGAAGCCCTGAGGTGCTGCTCTCATTATCCTGCCCTGTCTTTCATGAAGGACTGGTTTTCTCCATGTTTGTCCTATCTTCTTCCTACAAATTCTCCTACATATGCCAACCTTCTTTACTAACCTCCCCAGAGATTAGCTAGATCCCTTCCCTGGCAGCTGTTAATTTTGGAAGTTTACGGTAGAGGTGGAATCAGCACCTGGGACAATGTGTGTCTCCTGTTAGAGGGGAAAAGGGAATGTGCCTCCACCTTCTGATTCTTGATTCAAGACCAAGTAGGTTTTGACTCTAGGTTGAGTTGCTCACTAAGTTTGAGACCTTGGACTAATTCAAACACTCTGAGTTCTGTTTTCTTGTCTGTAAATTGGGAGAAAACAATAGCTCCAGTTCCTTAATAAAATAAATAAATAAATCAGCACATGGAAAGCACTTAGCAGGGTACTTTTATACATAGTAAGCATTCAAAAAATAAAAGATAATTGATCTTGTTCTAAAAAGCAACAAATGTCATTAAATGAACAAAATTTGCTTTCTTTCCTTCTTTCCCAATTACATATATTGAGATAATGTTGGTTTATAACACTGAATTTGTTTTAGGTTCAAATCTCTAAAAATGTGTTTTCTTACCATGTTTACCACCAAAGCTCTAGTAATCTTCCACTATCCTCCACTGGACCTCTTCCTTCCCCTATTCCCTTTCTGGTTACCTTAGTTTTGTAGTCAGATGTCAGGGGTTTGTTGGTTTTTTTTTTTTAAAGATTTATTTATTTATGCATACAAGCACTGGCGTACAGGCCAGAGGTGTGGGGGTGGTGAGAGGATTCACCAGAGACAGGGTGGAGAGCAGAATAGGCAGATTCACTGAAATACACTGCTGAGGGGAGCAGCAGGCAAGGCAGGAGAGGTCTGCCGCGCCATGTGGGTCCCCTCCCTGGCCGGCAGCAGGGATCGAACTCGTGCTGCAGTGGCTGTGGTTTGTTTCATAGTGCGTTGCTTAACCCACTGTGCTACCAGGGCGGGCCCATTGTTACTGGTTTCATTTTGTCTCACCCTTTGTTTTGTTTCTCTCTATTTCTCATGAGTGAAATTATGCAGTATTTATCTTACTCTATCTGACTTATTTACTCCATATTATATCCTCCAGTTACCTCCACGTTATCACACATGGTAAGAGTTCATCTCCTTTATAGCTGAGTAGTATTCCACAAACCACATCTTCCTAATCTATTTGTATGCATTTGTACTCTTAGGCTGTTTTGTAGCTTAGCTAGGAAATAATCTTATTTCCTAATAATAATGGTATATTATTATTTACATGCTTCAGTGAACACAGGAGTACATATATCCCTTCCAATTAGTGTTTGTGCATTTTGGGGGTAGATACCTAAGATTGGGATTACTGGTTCATAGGGTAGATCTATTTTTAATATTTGAGGGCTTTAATTTTTTTTATAGTAATAGTTAAGTCAAGGTCTAGTTTCAGGTATTTGTCCCTTTTCCTATACCTTCTTCTTTGATAAGTACATGCACAGATATTCTTGTCCTATGATCATACATAAAAAACAAGCAACCCAGAAGCAGCATGCAGTTACATCGGGAAGGGAGATTTCAAATCCCAGGTAACCATTCATATCAGGTTGCAAAAATCCAAGAAATCTTAACTCTGCAATTTCCAATTACTGTGGCTAGAGTGTGGGTAAGACATCTTGTTTTATTTTCCATGAAATGACATTGTGCCCTGAGTGACTTGAAATGCTAAGACAATGAACAGTTAAACCCCAGGAACCTCTAAAACACTCTTTTCAAGTGGGAAGACCTCTGAAATGGCCTACCATGCACTCAATATTCTTAGAGGTGAAAGAGAGGTTACCCAACTTGAGTAGGGAATGGAGATTCTAGGACAGCAACAAAAAACTAGCAACATCTTTCCTTTTTGAATCCTCTGACCAAAGTGAATGAGTAATAGTACGGAATGTGTAAATACAGAACACTGGTAATACCCAGGGACTTGCCAGAGAGTGGTTGTTTTTAATAAAAGCTATTAAGAAAAAAGGGGCTAAGATTATTTTTACTGTCTATTTTGCTTCTATTATGCGATGGCAAAATGCCTAAAATCTCACAATCACAGTATGGGGATGAAATTAGCACTATCAGCATTTTGTAAACAACCCTTGCCATCCTCCCGTCAAAAGCCAGAAGCAGATGGATAGCTGGGGACTAGGTAAGTGGTAAAGGAATAATTTGTGCTTGGAGATTCAATCCTTGAACTCTTTCTACAAAAATATTTTCATTAGGGGTAAATGCCTATGAAGCAGACACTCTTAAGCCTTGAGTAATATGGTTGCTTTGATTTTTCTATTCCTGTTGGTAGATGACTGAGTGTGTATCTTCAGGTTTTCTTAGTAACCTGGTCCCTTGTTGAGGAATCACAGAAATGAATCCATCTTTGGGATCAGTGGCCTGTGTGGCCTACTGTATCGTCACAATCATGTGAATAGACACTGCTCCCCCTTCCCGCCTACATATATTCATTTGGTCAAGTGGACGTGTCAAGCGAACTTGCTAAGGTTTTAAGTTATTGGTTCTCATGAGAGTGGAGATTTTAGAGGACAGAAGAGGTGGACATAAGGAACAGAAAGAGAAGAATTAAAAGATTTTTCTTTCCAATGCACCCCCAAAATCGCTTTCATGAAAATTATGGTTCATACAGGCTCAGTAGTGAGAAAGCACTCCCCCAAGGACGAGTTGTCCAATGAGCTGACGTCCTTCTACTCGGTCTATCTCACAGGGGTCCCTGCCTTTTGCAAAACCCACAGACAGAACAGAAAGAAACTGACTTCATTAAGGAGAGCTTGTGCTAACTGGGTCTCTGGCTCTTGGAGTTCCTCACCTAGGGAATCCAGGGGGGCTTAGGGAAGTCTTCGCTAACACCACCAGGTTGAATCCTCCTGCTGGAACCTCACTGAGGAGACCCCTTTTTCTGTGGGTTAGGTATCCCCAGTGCAGACCATCACCACTGATATGCAATAAGTATTCAAAATAAAAGCTGCTAAATTACTGAGATGGATAAACTAAGTTCAGGATCACACATCCTTGCCACACACACTTCAAGGTCATATGAACACATGAAGCAGGTGTAATGGAGAACAGGAAGAAGCCGGTGGTGTACTGAACTAGACTAAAATATACAGGCCTGCCTGAAAGACATTGAAATCCAAATTTTAAATATCACTATAGGGTTTAATATCTCATCTCAGGGTTCAGCTCACAAGCTGCCATACCAGTTGCGTTTAGATTTAATTTATTAAAAGTTTGATTCCCATTTCCATTTTAATCTAACTACTAACTACTTTTTGAAAGAAAAAAATGTACAGAAAATACAGAAATGATAGATAAGGAAGATTCACCAGCAAAAAGTCTACAGTCCTGGAGTTTCTTGCAAGCTGTGGTCTTGAAGCATTGCTACTATTTCTTCTCCCAGTCATGTAGGACCCTCCTGTGGTAAATTCTGCTGGCTCTCTCTAAACTTGAACTTTGTGGGTAGACATCCTGATTTGGGATGGCTTAATCTCTTCTATTCTTTTATTCTCACATAATTGAGTTCATTTATCTTAGAAATAATTCCTTTCTAGGTGTGTGCTAATTTATTTTGAACTCACTCATAATGATCTAAAAGCTACAGGTCACTGGCTCTTGGAGTATAATTTTTAAAATTATAATATATGGCTTGAGATAGAAAGATGAATGCTAAATTTGGGGAAGCAGAGAATATTTTTAAATTACTACATTTAATAATGATAAAGCACAATTAATAAAAAACATGGTGAATAGAAATCTTTTTTAGAAAGATGAGAATTCTTTCTGGGTTTCTCTTTCTAATGTAATAAAGTACAAACTACTAGTTTCAATTAAAGTTGAAAGGCAGGAGTCACTTTAATTGTATGGAAAAAAGTAAGAGATAGGATCAGACTGAAATCCCCTGAAGGAGGGATAAATGAAGGAAAATGTATTCACAATGTATTAATTTTAATGGACATTTCTTTTTCCCAAAGGAGGAATCTACTTTAACTTATCACAGGTTTCAGGGCTTGTGGAAGGGAGCCAGCTTTGTTCTACTTTGACAAGTTTCACAAGTAGATGTGAGAATTTACCAACTCAATCCTGGTAACTCAGAGAAGTTTCAACACCCAGGAGCTCACATCCTGAGAGGTGAAGCTTGCTCTTGTTCAATTTTCATTAGATTTATTGACTCAAGTCTCAAGATGGAGAGGGCCCATTGATCTATTCTTTTCATTACCGTTTGCACAACTCAAAGCATTGTGGGGGATGACTTGCTAAAGATTTTTATATATACTATATAATGTGTATTCACAATTTCCCAATTAGTTTTTAAATATTACTATGGAAGATTTGTGGTTCCTTTCCTCAGGCTGGAAATATCCCAGTTGACAGTTCTAAGACACAGTGGTGGAGGGGGTAGAAGAACTGGTGACTTAGTAGAGGAGGTGTTATGATCTTTGACTGGAGCTTAAACATTGTCTAGGGGAATGGCAGTGCATACTGCTAAGAGGGAATTATCATCTTTCAACTCTCAGGCCAGTGAGTTATAAATGTGGCAGCTGATCAAGTCAATTTTGAAGACTGACAGGTCATGATTGTAATAGAAATCATCCAAGATTATTGGGATATTCAAGGATTCCTGGTTTCTGTGTTTTGAAACTGACCCCAACCTTGTCCCATAAGCTAATGATCATGAGTCTGGACACACAAAACCACCACCCCTTGCTGGTGTTCTAGGTCCAAGGCAAATTACTACATGCCACTTGACTTCAGCTAGAAGCAAAAAGCCAAGGCTTGCTTTCTGTCTTCTTTAGTCAAGATCCTGATGTTTTAATGCATCTAAGAATCTGACAATTCCTTTCCCCATTGACAATAGTGACTCAAAGAAAGATAGATTTTCAGCCTACAGAATTCAACGCACCCCTCGCCCCTGCCACTGCCAGTAAGATTCTAATCAGCTCCACTCCTAGGTATACAGACATGTCCTCTTTCCACAGAACCTTCCTTAATCTGCCTCCTATTGCTTTTCATGAAATATGGCTGAGGAACCAAGAAAGCTGACTGAGTGTAGACCCTCCCTCTGGGCAGGACTCCTGTGGACATGTGACAAAAGTTAAGAGAAGTGGCAGTCTCCCCTCCCCTAGAGATGCAAGGACACAGGCATCAGCTTCTGTGGATTCAAAGTTCAGCTTTGCTCTTGAAAGGCCAGTGGTGTGAGGTGCTGCTGAATTGGAGCTCTTGAACAGGATGGCTGGGTGGGGCGGGTGTGTGGATTCACAATGACTACTGAATACTGAGACACATGCTGATTGTATTGACTAGCAGTGGTTCTAGAAGTTGTTATTAAAAACGGCACTGGTGAAAACTGAATCAGCAGAAATTAAAAAAATATATATATATGGTCAAAATAGCAAAGGCAGAAAGAAGAACTGATATTCAGGGCAGTGTCATTATAACAAATACAAGTGACAAATAAGTTACAATAACAAGATGATTTATAAGCTCCAGATAACTTTTTTTTTAAAGATTTATTTATTTATGCATATAAGCACTGGGGTACAGGCCAGAGGTGTGGGGGGTGAGAGGATTCACCACAGAGAGCAGGGAGCAGAACAGGCAGATCAACTGAAGTACACTGCTGAGGGGAGCAGCGGGCGAGGCAGGAGAGGTCTGCCGCGCCATGTGGGTTCCCCTCCTGGCCAGCAACAGGGATCGAACTTGTGCTACAGTGGCTGCGGTCTGCTTCATAGTGCGTTGCTTAACCCACTGTGCCACCAGGGAGGCCCCTCCAGATAACTTCTTAATAGAATATCACAGGCACTGAATAATATGCCCCCATTTGAACAGGACCAAGGAATTTCTAACATTGACTTCACTGGTAGGGAGGAGGAGGCACCCCAATAATTCCTTTCTCTTGCGAATCCTGCATCTTTCAGACCTCACAGTTCAAGTGTTCCTTCCATCAGTGTTGCCCAACCCTACCTCACTGCATCAGGTCCCATGGTATATGCTCTCATGAACAATTATTCCCATTTATAAGTATATGCTCTGTTTAGGCATTTGATTAAAGTGTATCTTCCCCTAGAGACATGATGAGGTCTCTGGGAGGACATGGAGCATATCTGATAGGAATCTGATAAGTAGCTGTTGAACTAACAGACATTCCCATGGGGTAAAATTTGTTGGCATGCATAGTCCATTCCAGATTGACTTCTAAACATTCTATACAGATTACTGCATCTGTCCCTCACTGGAATCCTTTGAAGATTAACTTTCATTTCATAGGGGAGCAAGCTGAGTTCCTAAAAAACTAAATCATGTGCTGAAAGTAAATACAATGAGGAACTAGGGGAGTTGAGATTTGAACCCATAAAGTTCTATTTCTTAGCCTCACACTAAAGGCTGTGGCTACACTGGGATCTATTTTTACAAGACCTTTGAGGGTGTCAAGTTTCCTATTGTTTTTTAAGGGAAAGATATTCAGGAAAAAAGAAGATACACATGCAGCTTAAGGAACAGTGACAGGAATATGGGGGCAAAAACAGTGGGCAGTCGGCAGGCCACAGAGCAGGGGAAGGTGAAGGGGCTCAAGGACTTCTTGAGGGTCAGAAGAGACACATGATGATTATGATGACAGACTGGTGGGGAGAGAGAAGGAAGAGGTAGAGGAGGAAGAGGGAGGAAGGAGAAGGGAGAAAGAGAAAGAAGAGGAAAGAAAAGAAAGAGGAGGAGGAATACAAGGGAGAGGTACAGAGGAGCCCGCCCATGTGAACATAACATTCTACTCAGTAAATGCCCAGTTAGACAACTTGAGGGATCTTCTCTGGGCCTTCTTTGCTCACATTGGTCTGGCTACATTTTCAGAAGAACCAGTTTGTGATATAGAGAGACTTAAGTTAGATTTTGAAGCAGGTGCCATAAGTCTCTAGACTCTTTTCCTCTAGACTGTAGGAGTCTCAGGGTAAACCTGCAGTGTTTTCATCCATTGGGACAAAGCAATGGTAATGAGTTTGAGCATGGATGCTTAGTGGGGCTGCTTGGGTGAAACGCCCACTGGATTGAAGGCTAGGACTGTTCTGTGACCTTAAGCAAATACTGAATCTCTCTGTGCCTTGGATTTCTCAAGTGTAAAATTATTTGCATTACTGATTTCTGGGGAAGATTAAATGAGATGAGTCACAGAAAGCACCTATAATATTGACATCCATGAGAAACTCAAATAATAGCAACTTTGATCACTAAAGAACTAGCTGGTGCTACATCAGGATTGGAGAGGCCTGGGATGGTAAATCAGCTTACACCTTCAACAACTGAGGACATGTTGACAGGCAACACACAGAGGCTATTTAGTTGCTGTAGGAACAAATAAATCCATCAGTACACTGTGATTCTCTCTGCAATAGCCCTTAGGTAAGGGAGCTCCTCACAGGTTTTGGGCCTTGTGAATCTCTGGTTAAGTCTCCCAGGAACACATCTAATGTTGAAAGCTCATTATTTACAGATTTAAGATTTAAGGGAGAAAAAAAAAAAAACAAATGTGAATAATGGTTCCTCCCCAAGCTTAATTTGGGGACCCTGCTTGTTTCTTTATGCTTACAGTAGACAGATACAAGAGTGATACAAAACATCCCATTTTGTCATTGGCCAAAGGATTGGTAAGTCATGCAAAGGGGGAGTTTAAAGCCTTTAACATAACAAAGTTTTCAGACTTTGTTTCTAGCGTCACTTATTTATGGGAAATATGCCATTCTTCCTCCAAATTAAATGCATCTATAAGGAGAATTTCATTACACTGATAATGATAATATGAAATTACATTTAGCAGATCATCCTTGTAAAGCAGCATTTTAAACTCTGGTGCAGATCAAAACATCTCCATAGTTAATTAGATTTTGCAACGTAAGTTTGGAAATAGGCTTTAAAATTTAACTTCTCTACTCATGAGTTGTGTGACCTTGGGTGAGTTCCATAGCTTAGATGAGTTTCAATCTCTTCATCTTCAATATGAACATACACTATCTCATCTCTGAAAATAAGCCACATTACACAAAGGGCTATTTTTAAGATTGAGATATATTATAAAAGGAGATGACTATCAGGTCTGATACAGTTAGGTGTGTAGCAAAGGTAAAGGTAACCATTGCTAGGACAGTCACTCACATATAGAGGTGGGTCAGGATAATTCTTTATAGTTTCTAACTGACTCCTTGCTGGGGATGCTAGGATTGAATCCAACCCACCGCAGGAACAAAGTAGAAACAGACCTCTCTGTTCCAGATGTGAACCTATTTATTACTCTAGGCTAGTCTTGTTATTTCTCCTCCACCTACTAGGGACTGGTTATAGAATGGAATGTCCAAGTCACTCAGCCAATAAGCAGAAAAGAAAGGATTGTCTGACTTTTTTTCCCTTAAGATTTATTTATTTATGCATACAAGAGCTGGGGTGTAGGCCAGAGCTATGGGGTGGGGAGGTGAAAAGATTCACCAGAGACAAAGTAAAGAGCAGAACAGGCAGATCTATTGAAGTACACTGCTGAGGGGAGCAGTGGGAGAGACAGAAGAGGTTTGCTGGGCCACATGAGTCAGCTCCCTGGCTGGGGATCGAACTTGTACTGCAGTGGCTGTGGATAGCTTCATAGTACTAAGATTTAACCCCTGAGCCACCAGGGAGGCCCTGTATGAGGTTTTTGAATTAAAAAAGAAAAATTTGAGAGACTAAATAAATATGCAACCTTGTTGTTAAGGTTCCATCTCATTTCAGAACAAGGTATGGTTGGCAAGATTTTGGCTGATACAGGGGGACAAAAATCTGCCACCACCAAATATGTCTTTTTGGTGAGAGGTTGAGCTCATGGGAGGGACTCTGAAGACTGGGTGGGGGTTGATTCTGAAGAAGATATTTACACATAAACTTCCTTAAAGGCATGTGCAGAAAGACCGAACCTCCTTAATCTGTTTTCCATGGAGAAAGTAGAAGTTAAATCTACATAGCTTCATCTGCCATGCCTTTGCTGGTAAGCTCCCTAAATGGCTTTCCTTTTCTTCTCCCCACTTCTCTTGATTTTGTTGAGCTATTTTAAGATGGAGTCCACAGCCCCGTGGACAAGTTTAGTTATACTGGGTCTCTCCCTTGTAGACAGGAGGTATATGTTATTAATAAACTTCCCCTTTTCATTTTTCCTTATCAGTCTGCCTGATGTTTGTCTCATTATTTGCCAGCCTAGAAGAACCCAGAGGGCTGAGAGGTGATTTCCTTTGTGCCCCAACACTAGCTTGCTCAAGCACTCTCCTTCCCCCACCTGTATGCTTTTATGCATGCTTTGCACAGCACATATATTAAAACTGGGCAGTAAAGCACTAAGACCTCATTAATAAAATTCAAACAGTGGTTTTCAATCATTTCAGATAAAACTGAGACTAGGAGAATGGCAAGATCATGAATAATTTATAATTGTAATTATAAAGGATTTCTTTTCCATGATCTTTTCCAAAATCTTGTGAGAAAAGCTTGATGTTATCCTATAGCAATTTTAATAAAAATTCCCTCATTTATTTAAATCACTTAGTTTTCACAAATGGCTTTCCTATCTTTTATCTCATGGCCCTCTACAAAAGAATGAACTTGAAAGAACAAGCATGGGCGACCTCATCTCACGGGTATCAAAATGACAGCCCAGAGTAATTCTTTTCCCAAAGTTGCAGAACTTTACAGAGGCTGACCTAAGTTGAGTGAGTGCCCTGGCTTCTTAAATCCAGATTGCACTCTGTCTGGTTCTGTCAATTATAGAACTGAGGCAAGATATTTGAAAACAGCATCATATGCAGCCTGGGATGAAATCATCTAACTCAGAGAAACATGGGTTTACAGTCCAGCTTTTTTTAGCTCCAGCTCTACTACTAAATAACTTACAGACCCTAAAAAAAACACTGACATTTCTGGATTTCATCTGCTTATTTCAATGAGCCTTTTTTTGAGATGAGGTTTTCTTCCTAATCCTGTAGGAGGCGCTGCTCCCAGCATTACTACAGAATTACAGAGTAGGTATGAAGATGATAAGCACTGATGTCTCAGGGCTGCCACTCAAGCTGTAACTTGCCTTTTAAATAACTCAGCTAAGATAAGGGAGGTTGGGGAAGTAAGTGGAAGGTCACCAAAGGGATTTACCAGGGAAGACACAGTAGACAAAGATATATAGGTTGATGTTCTCCCTTCTCCAGTTGTGTTCCCCAGGCTTGGGCTCTGCTACTTATTGGGACCCACAGATTAGCAGCTTTGGCCTCACAGAGAATTTGTTAGAAATGAACACTCAGAGAATCAAGAAGATGTGATATATATATGTATATATATCACATATATATCATATCTTCTCGATATATATATATGGGATATATATATATGGGGGAACACTATTCAGCTACAAAAAAAGATAAACTCCTGCCATTTGTGACAACATGGTTGAAGCCGGGAGAGATTATGCTAAGCAACAGAAGCCAGAAGGAGAAAGACAAATGCCAGTGTTGTCACTTATCTGTGGGATATAGAAAAACCAAACAAAGGGTCAAATAAAGTCGAACTTACAAAGTAACCCTTGAAAGCTGACTACAGAACTGAAGCATCCAGAGTGGGAAGAGAGAGATGGGGGAACAAAGAGGGGAGGTGGGCAGAGACTGTGGTGAACGACAGGTACTTTGTTGGTGGGTGCACTACAGCAACACCAGGAAGGGTCTGCGGGGGGTGAGCCGCCTACACTTCTTTAAAATATAAACAATGTAAACCAAAAATACTTCAATAAAGAATATATTTTTAAGATGTAGTCACCCTAACATACATTAAAGGTTGGCAACCCACTCGTTTACATGACCTCTTGGATCCCCTCAAATTATAAAAGTCAGTGACTGTTGGATTTTTTTCTTATTTTTTTACAATTAAGAATTTCCCCCAAAGCCTGGGTAGCTCTCCAAGCTTGATAAAAGGACTCTTCATTCTCTAGACAGCAAATGGTGAAGGAGTTCATGCTTTCATGCTCCTCTTTCAGGATACTGAATTAATCACCATCAAAGTACCTGCCAAATTCTCAGGGGAGACACTGAGCTGGTGAAGGAGCCATAAAATCTACTCCAGCTGGGGAGCCCAGAGACAGCTGTGGTCTGATGATTTTTGTGGGTTTAGCCAATTACACGGTGAATCACCTCAGTGAATCTTTGCCAAATGCCCTAGCCGCCCTGGCTCCCCGCCATGCTGAAGGGGACAACCAGTCATCGCTCTCTTCCTTCCAACACCCAGAGGTTGGCCCTGAGATCTGAAGATGACATCAGACAGAGAGAGTGGCTAACCTTCACAAAACACAAGCTGCAGGGTGAGCGAGGGGATGAAGAAGACGAAGAATTTAGGAAGACTGGAAAGAATATCAAATCGAGCTGTGAACCTGATGTTTTGTTGAAGAATTCTGTGTATCAGCAGGATGTTCTCTGATCCTGAAAACTCTCGAAGAAAATTAAAATGACCTGAGTTCAAATCCCAGACTTGTTACTTACTAGCCCTGTGACTGAATGCTACTGCTCTCGGGCCCTCGGTTTGTATCACCAGTACAATCTTAGAGGATTGTCAAAGCCAGTGCATTGGCAAACTTCAACCCTTCTGAGTTTCAGAATCATTTAAGAAGTTTGCCAATATTTATATTCTTGGGCAATGAGAAATTCTGACTCAGTGGATCGACGATGGAGTTGGGCCTCTATACTGCTCAGAGTATACTCTAGACTGCTTAGACTGTTGGTCAATCAGTGGATGCTGTGTCCTGAGGATAAGCCCTTGCACATTGCTGCTGGGGGGCAGGCAGTGGCTGGAAAGAGATGATTCAGGCAGAACACATGTGAGTTCTTGGTAAATGTTAGTTCTGAAAATATCATTAGTGATATAGACAGGGGCATGGCCTGCTCAATATTGCATAGTGGTTAGGAACAGGAAGAGAATGGTGCCTGTTTCCTAACAGTTCTTAGAGTTGCAAACTTCTAAGTGCAAGGGACTGAGGAAACATGCAGGCCAAATTATGACGTACTATGAAGACCAGGAATAAAAGACACTGCTGCCCTAGACATGACAGAGAAGGACTGGGTCTTTGTTATTTAAGTACTGTGTGTCCTTGGATTAGCCACTCTCCCTCTCTGTTTATTAGTTTCTTTGCTTGTAAAATGAGGGGATCCTTTAATGTTTCAAGGGTTAAAGCATGGTTATATTTTAAACCCAGGCCAAAGGAGTATGAGGGATGCTGGCAGGAGAAACAAGGAAAAATACTGTAAATATTTAACAGCAAAATTCCATGAAAAAATAATATTATTGTTCCATCATAGCCATATGCCTTCAGGCTGGGCATAACAGTTGGACTGTGCTGTGAAGGGATGTGCCCTGTGCTCAGTGAGGCCCTTCCTAAACATGCATCTGAAGGAAACATCTCTTTCCCTGAAACTTGGAGGTCTGCATGGCCGTAGGTGCCGAATGTGAGTCACTGAGATTTTCTTGTATTAGGTTACTTATGGGGGCACTGGACCCTCCTGTCAGACTGAGAGAGATGATGCTTTTGGATTTAGGAACAAATCTCAGACACAGGAAGAGTCAAGTTCTACCCTTGAAGTTCATCTCCTGAGAGACATCTACTTCACAGTTACCACTGATGTAACCTTTACTGCTAGCCAGGCACTCTCCATGCCCTTCCACATGCGGTCCCCAAAACCATCTTTTGAGAGTGGAACTGTAAGCACCACTTCACAAATGAGGAAACTGAGGCCCAGAAAGCTTTCCCATGCTCACATAGCTAGTCATGGAGAATCTTGGGTGGGTCTTGAACTTAGGGCTGTCTCAAATTCCAAATTAATGGTTTGATAAGTACTTGCTGCATGATACACACATATGGAATGTTCCTGTCAAGTCTGGTTTCATGTTCTCCTGTGGGGGCTATGAAGAAGGGGAGCAAAGTGAAGCTGTAAGACTCATCGGCTTGGCATCCAGGACTCAGAAATGCTTGGGCCTATGGGGCTTGTCACCCAGGTGTCCTGGACCCCAGTAGAGGAAACCTGCTCTGGCACCCTTGAAATCAGTCTAGCTTCCAGCAAATTCTTGCAGCTGAAGGCAACAGCAGTGTGGAGAGGCAGAGATAGCTCGTTTACGACTGAGAGAGAGTTCATTTTTGTTATGTCTCCCTTGAAGCCCTTTACCAAAATTTAACAAGAACCAAGCAATTCTGAAAACCTCTTGTCAGCAGCGGTCATAAAAAATTCTTTAGGATCACAAGGCTTGCTAGAGGTACTGTATTTCTTTCTCTTTATAAAATAATTTAATATTAATAGAAGGTTGGTTAGTAAAAATTTAATATCAGTACTTGATTCCCAAAGCTACTCATGGAAAAGTTTTTTCTTTCTTTTGTCAACAACCAAATCTTTCCAGGATTTTCTCAGTAATAATTATATTGCTGATACTATGACAGCTACCTTAGTTCTTAGAATCTGAGATTTCATCAACTGCAAAATACAACATCAATTTACTGACAGGTATATACAAAGGAAAAAAGGACATTAAGTGTTTATAGTATAGCTAAGTATCACACTAATGTCAGGAGTTTCCAAAGGTAAATTTTTGCCTTGAATTTGAAAACTACTGTGTGGTTTTTCTTAAAGACTATGTGAATGAAAAGTGAGTTTGATTTCTGGTTTCTAGTACCAATGCTATTCCCTGGGGACTACAAATGATGTCAAATATAATTAATAAAAAAAAATTCTGGAATGAATGGAATACGGAAAAAGTATTACTAGCTAGTCTGAAAAACTACAAAGTATTACATATATTTATTCAGTGTTGTTCATTAAGTATTATTGCATGGTTAACTGGGTATCCTAACAGAATAAATCTATTTCAAAATGGAGTTTTGGTATTGTGATTCTCAGTCTAGGGGAAAAGAACACAACTAACTCTCAATAGGTCTTTGCCTCTTGGCAGGACAGGAGACAAGTGAATTGGAAGAGTTGTAAAAACTGACCTTTCGATGGAAAAGAACATGGCAGGGAGGCTCAAGTGACTTTGCTCCGGGATTGTTCAGAGGTGCCTCCTAGGTGTCTGTTCCATTTACTCACCTAGAAATGGGCATTATATCTACCCTCTCAGAGTCTGATAATTTTTGATATAATTAAATGAGGCACCACTGGAAGCACACTGGGAAAATACAAATATACCAGGACACTATATTATGACTTATGGGACGTGCCTGCTTGGTTATTTACTGCATACTCTATATTTAACTGCCTAGCTAACTATGTAATTTACCCAAGATAAAAAGTCTACCTTTTCAGATGTACCATTGTTGGGGTAAGAGATTGGACCAAAGTACTTTAAGTTGTTCCTAACACAGGAAATTATTGTATGACGTTTCTCTCCACAGACAATTTCATGTTTTCTTTCAAAAGTAAATGTGTTCAAATGGTTTTTAAGTGACACTATGACATATACTCTGTACATTTTAAATTCAGTAGCAAATCTTATAGCAGAAATAAATGATAGTAGGTTTAATTGAAAGGAGACTGCGACTAGTGAATTTCAGGTCTGAACATTCAGTAAACATTCTCCAAGTATATGATTCTTCAGGGGTCTAAGATCCTGGTGATCACATCCCTATTTGCAAAATAGGTTGACTTATCTTACATCACTGATACAGTTTATTAAATGACAGTGTTGGCACTGGAATCCCGAGTCTTCTGTACATCAGTCTAGTGCACCAACAGGGAATTAACTGTCCCCCATCCCTGCCTTGAGACTTTTAAGTGCAGCAATGATGGAGTGGTGTTGCTGTGGGTGTGTCTAGGGTTGAAAAAAAAATTAGGAGGTCTCTTTGTTCAACTCTCCCTGGAATCATGAGTCTCTGGTAGAAACATGGACAAGAAGGCTAGTCAGCATGGGCTTGAATGTTCCTGGGGTAAAATAGGGATGGGCCAGCCGAGACCCTCACCCTTTCATCCTCTCTTCTTCCCTACTTCCCTTTCTCCCTCCTTTCTTCCCTTCCTTCATTTTTATTTCTGATAACAATAATTGTTAGAATATAAACAATAATTTCTAGAAATGAGCATGATTATTTAGATGCAATTATCTTGGGTTATTCTAGTTAAGTAATAAATGAAGAATTGGGAAAAGAAGAACTTGTGTTTATAGTTTATATGCATATCAGTGTGGTAGATGTGGTGTGTGTGTGTGTGAGTGTGAGTGTGTGCTTGTGAGAGTGAGAGAGAGAATATATAAATATCATAGGATCAAACTTCCAAATCATGGGGTCTCCCTGGTGGCACAGTGGGTTAAGCAACGCACTATGAAGCAAACCGCAGTCACTGCAGCATGAGTTCAATCCCTGCTGCTGGCCGGGGAGGGGACCCACATGGCGCAGCAGACCTCTCCTACTGTGCCCGCTGCTCCCCTCAGCAGTGTACTTCTGTTGATCTGCCTGTTCTGCTCCCTGCTCTCTGTGGTGAATCCTCTCACCCCCCACACCTCTGGCCTGTACCCCAGTGCTTGTATGCATAAATAAATAAATCTTTAAAAAAAAATTAAAAAAAAAACCAAACTTCCAAATCAGGTGAGAATATATATGTATGTATGTGTGTATATACATATGTATACACATACATAAACACATTCTAAAAATGTAAAGCTAATAAATACTCATTGTACCAATGCAAACACTGCAGAAAGCTATAAAGTGAAAAGAGTTCCTAATTTCTCACTGACTCTGTAAATGTAACCAATAGGAAAACAAATTTTTAAAAGTGTTTATGCTATTGGTTTTACCCCTGGAAAAACATCAAATCGAACATTGTCTTTCACCAACAATAATACATTATTCATGATAGAGTAAATATAAAACATGAAGGAACAAATAAAAATAAAATATTCTCAAGAAATTTTAGAAGACTATATGCTTAACCGAAATTTTTAAGAGGAATTATTATCCATCCTCAGAAAATCCAGAAATCACTGAAGTTTAAATAAAAACATTGAAAACTTCTTATGGTATGAATAAGAACACAGAGAAAATATTAGCAATGAACATATATAAACTAGTATGTAAATATAACATATATATACCATATATATCCCATATGAAAAGTGGTTAATATCTTTCGTATACTTAGAAGACTTAAAACCAAAACAAAGAAAAATAGGTAAGAATCAGAATAGAACATTCAAAGAAAAGCCATTTTAAATAGCACATGAATGTATGAAAAGATAATCAATTATTTAAGAAAGAAATCTGAGAGATAGAAGTTAAATAAGAGAGAAAGTTAAAATATTATAGCCATTATAATTAGTTAAGAGCAATCATTAATCAAGAGTGCTGAGGGGAAAATAAAAAAAGAATCTATTTATACAGAAGCATTTTGGAGTAATGAATACATAGAAATGATTACAAAATAGTGGTTTTATTTCCCCTCATCAAAAATATGGGCTTCAGATAACTTTCCTTTCTTATGTTTTTAATGATCATAAAAGTAACTATGTGCTTTTAGAATGTATTTAGAACTAAGACAAAAATGTTCATTGTGGAAAGGAAAGTTTGATCAGAATGACAAAACAGGAAGACAGAAATTAAACAATTTTATTAGGTCAAACATTTTATCAATATTTCCTGGATTCTGGATTTTCTGTCTTGGTTTATCTACTGTATATTTATCAAGCATTTTATGCATGATTTTTTGCCTTTTATATACTTTCTCTTCTTTTAAAAATATCTCTATATCTGACTTCTAGAATTGAGTCTGGAAATGGAAATACATTTAAATATTCCCTATGGCCATCCAGTTGCTCATTGCTGTTCATTAATTCATGGTTCTAATGACATGAAATGATACTCTTGCTAAGAATTTAATTTTTCATTATGTTCTCTAATTCAATCTGTTCTACGCAGAGAATATTGGTCCAGTGCTATTCTGCAATAATCACTACGGTTCTATCAAACTTCTGGTAGAGTTACTCTTTTTCTCATTGTTTTTCATTTTCTTGGTTCTTCATACATACATCTTTTTCTTCATACATACAAAGTTTTCCAATAAACTTTAGAAGAAATGTTAAGTTTCTAAAACAAAAGACTAAAAAAACAAAAACCAAAAATAAAGTCCATCGATCATCCATGAATGAACTTATACTAAACTCAGAGTAGTTTAGAAAGAACAGATTCCTCTAAAATGTTCCTGTTTTAAAAAGCAAAGTTTTCTATTTTTATATATTATTAAATTGGTAAAGGACACTTTTCTTCCATATCATTATTCTTTAGGGTCTTATAGAAGCTTTTCACACAGTAACTCTGTGTAAATGTTCCTAACTTCTTACATTGTTTTAAAAAAATTTTTTCTTAGTTAATTCCCTTGACCTTTGCTTGAGTAAAAGCATAGTTTTTGTTAAATATCACTTATTTATTTTTAATTAATTTTATTGGCTAATCAGTTTGTAAAAGATAAATAACAGTGAGGATGGTGAGCACCCTTTTATTGTTTCTGCCCTAACTGTGCCATCCTATGAGGCAAGAGATGGAGTTTGGTTAAAGAGAGCTAGAGAATCTAATAGCAAGGAAATATTCAGGATTGCCTTGTTTCCAAAGCAATTGTGAATTTATACTCAAAATGTAGGCTGATTTTTTTCTTTTTTTTTAGATTTTTTTTTTATTAAAATATTTTAAAATTTACATATACTTGCCATTAACTGTAATCCCCATGTATTCCCCATCACCATCTCACCAGTGCACCATCACCT
>JAGFMF010011983.1:3635901-3674945 GCA_019455555.1 Galemys pyrenaicus
AGTCAAGGACAGACTGGGGACACCTTGTGGGGAGGGGTGGGGGAGGGTTGAGGGAAGATGGGAGCATGAGGGACTGAGGTGATGGTGCACTGGTGAGATTGTGATGGGGAATACATGGGGATTACAGTTAATGGCAAGTATATGTAAATTTTAAAATATTTTAATAAAAAAAAAAATAAATAAATAAATATCATGGGAAGTATATGCTTTTTGATGGTTGGCAGGATTTATTGTTGAAATCTTCTGGGCCAGATACTCTTTTGAAGTAGGGATTAGGTGTTTTTGTCAACTTCCTTCATTTTATCTCAAGTAATTGGTCTGTTTTTGTTTTTTCCCTATCCTAGGGTCAATTTTGCTAATTTATTTTTTCTAAAGTTGTCACTTATTTAATTCACATTATCTAAGATGTTTGTGTAACTTTCTTTGCTTTTAAACTTTCAGCTTCCTATACCATAAATATGTTTCAAAAAATTCTACTTTGGTGTAGAATTTTGGCTCCCCTTTCCTTCAATAAACTTTTCTTTGATCAATTATTTCCCTATTTTTACTTAAGTTCTTTTAAGAATATAACCTGACTTATGATTTTCTAATTGAACTTATAATTGATTTTGATTATTTTCTTTGGCTAAGGGTTTTGTTGCCCTTTTTTTTTTTGTAACTTCAAGAACTGTACATTTAATTCATGTAAAAAATTACTACCAGGCCCTCCCTGGTGGTGCAGTGGATTAAACAGCACGCTGTGAACCTGACCGCAGCCACTGCAGCACGAGTTCGATCCCTGCTGCCAGCCTGGGAGGTGACCCACATAGTGCAGCAGACCTCTCCTGCCGTGCCCGCTGCTCCCCTCGGCAGTGTGTTTCATTTGATCTGCCTGTTCTGTTCCCGGCTCTCTCTCTGGTGAATCCTCTCACCTCCTGCTCATCTGGCCTGTACCCCAGTTCTTGTATGCATAAATAAATAAAATCTTTATAAAAAAACTACTACCAATAAATATATTTGAAGCAATACTTTTCCACTATTAATTAGTTTAACTCTATTCCTTAGGATTATGGGTACTGTTTCTCAATGTACCTGTTTAATTTTTAACTGTCTTTGATGCATGAGTTGTAACAATTGAACTCATACAAATAATAAACTTTATTAAATGTATTACTTATGTAATGTTTTTGTCATTTTAAAAAATTTCCTATCACACTATTTGGATAATGTTTCATTTTGAGTAATATGAATTATACATTAACTATTAATCAATGATTATATATTTTGGGTTACCATTATAAAATGTCTTAATTCTTTTTTTTTAAGATTTATTTATTCATATTAGAACTGGGGTACAGGCCAGAAGAGCAGGGGGTGAGATGATCCACCAGAGACAGAGTAGGGAGCAGAACAGGCAGATTGACTGAAATACACTGCTGAGGGGAGCAGCGAGAAAGGCAGGAGAGGTCTGCCACACCATGTGGGTCACCTCTCTGGCTGGTGGCAGGGATTGAACTCGTGCTGCAGTGGCTGTATTTTGCTTCATAGTGCTTTTCTTAACCTACTGTGCCACCAGGGGAGGGCCCAAATATCTTAATTCTTTATCTTAAGCTCATTCCTCTACAGTTAGAAAACAATTCTCAATAGTCTTCAGATTTTTATTTGCCTCATTTTTTGTTTTTACTGGTGAATTTATTTTGACAATTTTCCAAGATCTTAACTTCAAAAGAATCTCTAATAAATAGCATTTTGTTGGGTTTAGTTGCTTGATTCAATCTGAGAGTCTTACTCTCTTGATAGATGAGTTGCTAGGTGAATCCTATTTATTCTTTTGATAGGTGAGTCTACTACAGTTATAACAGAGAAGACAAGCTAGATCTTAATTCTATCATCTTCTTTTCTCCTCTTCTTTTGCTTTTAAATTGTTCCCACCATTCTTTCTGATGTCTAGCCTTAGATACATTATCTGCATATTTCTTTACTTTCTTCTTCTTATGTAAGCTTTTTAGAAATGTGTTGTCAGCCTTGAATTCTTTTATTGCAGTAGCCCTCAGGCTTTCATGCTTTAGTATGAAAAGATCAGCGAGATTAAAAATGCAGATTCCTCCATTTTCCCACTAATGATTGTGGTTTATTATATCTCAATGGAATCGACTTTTTAAGCAAGCATCCAGGAGACTACACTAGATGATTTGATAAACCCTGTCATAATTATCTATGTTAGTTTTAAACATATCCTTACTATTCAAGTTATTGATTCATGAACTGTAAAAATAAGAGGAAATATTGATTTCTTACTATGAGTTAGAAATCACTTTCTCCTTCCTTGACCTAAACCATTTATAATTTTGATTCACATCATTAGATTACTGCCCTGATATTTTTTTTACATATTTTTATTATCTGGTCTTAAAAAATATTTCAATTATGTTTTATCCTATATCCAATTCCAAAAATTGTATGACTTAAGTTGTAAGAATGTTCTTTTTAAATGCTATCATTAATTCTAAGTGCTAGCATGCCTGCAGGTTTTTCTTATTCTAAAGGTCTTAGTTTATACCTTTTCTTGGGGCTAGATAGTTTAACTAGGCTATTATTTTTTAAATGTAAAAACTCATCAATGCAATGTTCCCTCAGACTCTGCATGCACCTTGAGGATTAAAATTCTTTCTTTTTCTTTCTGTATCAATAGTATTCTCAGGTTATATTTTCTCTTCCTCATAAGCCTAAAAATTTTTTTCCATTCTTACAGAATTTAATAAAGCTGTGGAGTGGTTGGAGACCAATCTTTTTTTCCCTTGTAGATCATTCAGTTTTTTTAAAAAATTTGTTTGATTAGAAGTAATTTCAGAAGGATATAGTAAAGAGCTGATGAGATTGAATTATTTTGGTCTTGGAAACTAGTATATCCCTTTGGCTTACTGATTCATTTCATTACAGGTATGTATAAATATATGATGCACAGCAATGTAGCTAACAGAGTAGCCTCTAGTCATAGTTTCAGTTCAACCATTCTTAGCTGTCCAATCTCAAGCAAATTAATTATGCTCACTGGAACTCAACTCATCATCTTTAAATTATAATTACTACAATAAGGATTTCAATCACTACTATAAGGATTCCAGATACTATATATGTAAAGTGTCTAGGTGCAGAGTATGTAGTCAAGAAGTATTTATTACTGTTGTTACTATAAATTTATTGGCATTAGATATGAATATTTTTTTCTATTGTATACCTCACTAACACAGCTCTATGCTAAATGCATTGTCTCTCTCCCATGTTTTTATTACGATTCTCTAACTAGGTTTCATCGGTCATCTCTTCTGCCATTTCTCCTTTTTTCCTTTACATGATTTTCTGCATCTTGAACTTTGTGTTAACTGCCTTGCATTTATTTTTTTGTCATATTGATTCTCTCTTTTACTGCTTTAGATTCAAGTTAGTGGTTCTATGAAGATTGTTTTGCTTTCTTTTTTGCCTTTTAAATCACCTCTAATTTATCACCTTACACTTGATCATTTGCTATGTACTCTCAAATTTTTAGCGAGAAACAAACTTTTTTAATGGGATTTTTAAATTTATTCTTACCCTAAGGTTTGTTGTTATTTTTTCCCCCCAATAAGGGAGTCACCGTTCTGTGCAAGCTGAGTCCTCCCCCAACTCCTATTTGGTAGTTTCCCTGCACAGTTGCCACATGATGTCTTTGTTTAGATGGTTCATCTTGATATAGATCTGGCTATTGGGTTTTTCCACTTGCTCACGATAGCTGGAGTAAATTCTCTGAATTTTACTTGTCCAAATATTGGCTTTGCTCATTATGCATGCTGCCCAGTCCCAGTTTGAACTGGGGGTTGTTTTGTTTCATTTATGGCTATTTTATTCTCCCTGAATCTTGGGTGGAAAGGAGAGAAACTGCACTGGGATGTTTGGATTTTTCTGACTCCATGTCTCCAACACTCTTCACAATTGGTCACAGTTAATACATTATTTTTATGTTTTTTCATCATTTGAAGGTGTGGGTGATATTGTGTGTGATCGTATGTACACATGTATGTGTGTGTGCTTATACACTGACACACTCATATATGTTAGTAGCTATGCAAAGACTAACAGAACTTGCTAGGGAACCATCTGCAATATGTCACCAAATTAAAGGGATATCCTTTGACTCAGAAATTCATTTAAAGAGAACAATCAGGAATCAATGGTGTGCAAACATGTCTGCAATGGGATTCATTTTTAAGTTGTTCATAATGGAAAGCCACTTGAATACAAGGCAAATATTTAACAAGAGGTGTATATTACAAAAGCGAGGGTACATACATTCAATGTCTTGTAATTATATAGTCATTATATATGTAAATATATAAGCTAGGGGGAAAATAGTAATGTTCACAATAAGAGAGCCTAATTACTTATATAAAAATATGTCACTGAGGGCGAACGAAAGGCAGTGATATCAATGATTAAGTTGGGGTCTGGAGGTATAGGTGATTTTTCTTTGTCTCTCGCCCAATTTTTTTTTTTTAAAGATTTATTTATTTATGCATACAAGCACTGGGGTACAGGCCAGAGGTGTGGGGGGTGAGAGGATTCACCACAGTGAGTAGGGAGCAGAACAGGCAGATCAACGGAAGTACACTGCTGAGGGGAGCAGCGGGCACAGCAGGAGAGGTCTGCTGCATCATGTGGGTCCCCTCCCTGGCCGCAGCAGGGACTGAACTCATGCTGTAGTGGCTGCAGTTCACTTTATAGTGCGTTGCTTAACCCACTGCGCACCAGGGAGGCCCTCTCGCCCAATTTTTAAAAAATAATCATGAATTGGATTATAATTAGAAAAATAACAATAGAACTAAAATTCAAAAAAGAAAAACAGAAAGATTCATATTCCCTGGTATCATCTCCAAAATAATAGCAATGATTTCTTGAGTGCTCTTTGCCTGGCACTATATAAGATTCTTAACATAATTATCTCATTTAATCCTCTCAGAGCTTCCATTAAACAAAATTAGTGTTTCAGTTTTCAGCTGAGGAACCTGAAGGATGGAAAGGTTAAACAAATATAATACTACCCAGCTCATAAAAGACCAGGCCTGCATGTAAGTCCGGGTCAATCTACTTCTAAAGCTAGCATCTCTCCCAGCGTCTCTCATTTTTATCATACATTCTGATGCCTTTACAAAGGACAGATTTGATCGATGCTCAGAACCTGAACTCCTGGATAACAGTTCTTACATCACACTCTAAATATGAACTTATAAGACAACTAAGAGAATAGAATAGAGACATACCCAACCAAAGAAAAACATCTATCAAAACAAGACATTAAAGATTTATATTTCAATAGATACCAATGAGCATTCTCTTTCACAGCATGTTTTATGAAATAGAGTTCCTGATAAATGTGAGCTCAGGTCATGCCATCAGAGACTATCATTGACTCAAGACATCAACTGAAAATTTAATGGACCAAAGAGATACATGTTCTTTAAAATATCCTCATGATCTCAGAAATTTCCTGAATTTTCATGAGCCCACACTTAGTCATTATACCAATCATGTAGTATACTTAGACTTTGATTTAAATACACACACACACACACACACACCATTCTTCAATCATAGTCATCATTAACCCAGACTCCAACTGTCAAACATCTCTTCTTCTAAATAATTAGCATTACACCCAAAATCTATAGCCAAATCAGTCTACTTCAATTACAATAAATGCAGCAGAGTTAAAAACAAGAACAGCAGGAACCACATAAATGAGATAGTCCGAAAGAACAGACATTAGGGGATTAGGACTAAAATAGTGATTAAGACAGTTTCAGATATCTCTTCTCTTGGAATCCATCTAAAAGCACTTATCAGACCTGTTCACTCACAACAAAAAATTAAAAATAAACTTAAAATATCAAAACAAAGTAGCAATTTGATAGGTTAACCACATCTGTCCCCCAATTCAAAGTACTAGCAATGAGGTATCCAGAAATTTTGGATCTGTACCAAAAAATTAAAGAAGAGCATAATACTTAAGCATCAAGTCCTTATAGGAGTCAGAAGCATTTGATAACATTAATTGCCTTTCCAAGAAATACAAATTAAGAAAAAATAGCTACAGTTGGAAAAGTAGTAGATGATAAAATAGATTGGTGACAATTATCACCCTTCTCTTCCATTTGTCCCTCTCCCTCTCCAATTTGAAGGGAAATATGTGTAATAACTTGCCAGTTAGGAATTTCAAACACATGAAGTCTTTGTTTGGAATTCATTTAAGTCAAAAATTTCCATAGGGAATAATCTCAATTATTGTCACTTACTTCTCATTATTATTGTGCTGGGTCTGTCAAAACAACATTTATCTGTAGAATAAATAATGATAAACAAGGACTTGATGCAAACATAATCTTCTTTGACACAAATAATCTAAGACAGCCTATACAGGTTTCTGAGTTTTGAGGCAACAAATAGAAGAAGAAATGTGTAAATTTCCACTTATTCCATTAACTGAAAGAAACAAACAAGAAAACTAAGAAAAGCCAAACCATATAATGACACACTATCCTGTCAATCCAAATGAAAAGGAACCTAAAAGTATCATCTGTTTGGTTTCTTTCTCTAGTAGAACAATGACCGAATGGAACACTGACATTTAGGTTTGTCAAAGCTACATTAAAAAGCAAACCCAGGAAAACCTCATCAGGAGAGTGTCATGAAAACATTGAACTTATTCCCAAGTCTCCCCAGATACAAATTCATTGGTTATCTGCAAAGACCCCATACATTCTTTTCAAGGGAACAGCTTACAAAATGGTTCCAACAGAAATACAAGTAAATGGATTAAAAGCTGGCTATCTAACCGTATACAGAGAGAAATCGTAATTGGTAGTCCGTCTAGTTGGGGAGAGGTTTCCAGTAGGGTCCCACAAGGATCGATATTGGGTCCCATTTTGTTTAATATCTTTATAAAAAATCTGGAAGACAAAGTAGAGAATGTGCTAATTAAGTTGACGGATGCCACTAGATTAGGACTGGTGGTTATTGTTAATTGGAATATAGATAAATGCCATTGGCCTTAAGTAGGACTGATGCTAATAGAGAATTGGATTTCTATTTACTTTTATCTTCTTAATGTATCATTAAAAAAATCTAATTCCAAAAACTAGAAATAAATAGACTTAAGTTCTTAGTGACTTTGCATAACAGAGGATAGAGACAACACTGATACTGCATATCCATGAAAGCAGAATAAAGGATGCCCCCAGATCTTTTTGGAATAGCTTTGCTTGGAGAAATGGTGGTTTGGGGGGGTCTCTGAATATATTATGGATACTGGAAACATTTCAGATATGCTAGATCAAGGTGGTGAAAAGACAGGAGTAACTAAGTTCTCAAATATGTATATACTTAGTTACTGGCAGAAAAATGAACAAGGAGACACACTTAAAAGATAACAGAGAGTTGAAAACGTGGCAGCCTGAGCAAGAAAACTGGGTGAAGTTACTCAAGAGCAAATTCTATAAGGACACACACATACAGATAGAAGAATGCAAGAGATGATAGGAAGGGATCTCTTCATGCTAAGAAAATGATTAAAAGTTTGGAACTACTTAGAAGACATTTGGGAAAAATATTCAATAGACAATGTTTTGAGGCTTATTTTTCAAAATTTAATATTTTTTACAACTTAAGTTGTCACATGAAGACAACTGATAACATAGCCTCTCCTTTGTAGACAAGATGGTTGTTTTTCAGGTGAAGTCAAGTGAACTGAAATTATGAACTAATAGGAATGATTTTTAAAATTTTATCTTATTTTTTCACCTGCTAGCACAGTAGAATATAAATCAGATAAGGAAATAAAAAGTTAGATCATCTTCTCTGAAATTTTTTTCATTTTTGCTTTACAACCTTAGATATTTACTGTCTTAAGTCTTAGGTTTTATCTCATCTAAACAGCAGGATAAGAATGTTTAAGGGTTGCAGTTTCTGTGGTTAAATTAAATGCATGTAGAATGAATAGAGACAAGAGATTGGAAATTTGGAAAAAAAGGCAGGGATATAGCACCTAGCTCACCCCCCCTCCCAGGCTATGCTTCCCCCTTTTCCCTCCTTCCTGACCTCAGGACAGAGCACAGTATAAAAATCACTACAGGTGACCTGACATACTGCTTGTCACAGGAAACCATCAAGGGAAGGTAAAAAAGTCAATCGTTCTCCTAGTGACTAATTTTCCTTGAGCAGCCAACAATGCTTGGTTGATTATATGGGCCTGATCTTTGAAAAAAAAAAATAATAACCTTTAGAATCACAGTTAAAAAGAAGGGACACTTTTGATAAAAAAAGAGAGTGCATTATTCATGATGCTACTACAAAAGAAAGTCATTGCAATCAGATCTCCTTTAACCTTCCATGCTGGCTTCAAAAGGAAACTGTCCACAACTGGGATGTTACAGGGTCACCTTTTAGTTTTAATCGAATCCAGATGGCTACAAGTATTTTGATCTGAATAATAATTTATCAAGTTTATAGTGGTTGGTTTACTATAGATTTTATAGCTAAGACCAGTTGAAAAATCATTTCTTAATTTGGGGTTAGAACTTCTGCCTTGAAACATTCCTCTGTGGGTAATACTTGCTTTAGGGATGGGATTTCATCCTATGTGGTAAAGCACATAAAATACACAAGCAAGCATCACTGGCAGATTTGAAGACTGCATTTTAAAGGGTAATAACGCCTATCATTAACAGTGTGAGAGTTTATTAATATTTACCATTTACAAGAGCATACCCACCCTAGAGACTATTATCCCATCTACACATCTTCCAAGATAGTCATAATCACTATAGAACAGAGGAAATCAGCCCATTTTATAGATGAGGAAATGAAAGAGCCAGAGAGTATGATTTTTTGGCCTATGTCCACACAATCATTAACTGGAAGGTAATGTTGAAACTCACTCTAAAATAACTGTTCAGAAACATGCTAAATCCTAACTCCTGCAGTCTTGATGTCATGCATGCTAGCCAAAGAAAGTGGGAAAAAAATACCTGTTTAAAGAGTTTAAAGAGTAGGGCTTGTTAAAAAGTAGGATAAAGTATATTACTATTTTTATGGGCCTCATTTTCTCATTGTTGAAAACAGGGGACTGGATTAGAGTTGGGTTTTTTAATACTTTATTTATTTATTTTTGCATAGAAAAACTAGGTAGACCAAAGATGCAGGGCTAAGAGGATTCACCAGAGATGGAGTAGGGAGCAGAATAATGAAACACACTGCTAAGGGGAGCAGCAGGCCAAACAAGAGAGGTCTGCTGTGCCACGTGGGTTAGCTTCCTGGCCGGGAAACAAACTTAGGCCACTGACCACAGGCTGCCGCAGCAGTAATATGGCACTTAACCCATAGGCCACCAGGGCAGCCCTAGGGTGGAGTTTTTTAGCTTCAGCAATACTGGCCCTTGGGGTTGGATAATTCTTTGTTATGGGGAGGCTGACCGATGCACCATTAAGATCTTCAGTAGCGTCCCTGTCCTCTACCCACTACACATCAGTAGCAATTCCCTTCTTCCAGTTTTGACAACCACAAACATCTAGACATTGCCAAAGATCCTCTGAGGGATCTAGAAGAACTCGAGGCATCTTCTCTGTTCTCTCGTATTCTATGCTGGGATTTGTGGCTCCAAACTTCACAGCCCTGGGGCAACTGCCCAGTGAACTGTTCTTTACCACCATCTCAATCCAATGACTTTTAAATAATCTGAAGCTCTTTAGGTTCAGTTTGCTACAAACTACCACTTGCTGGAACTTAAATTTGGCATTTAATTGTAAATTGGTATGGAAAATTAGAGTAGATGAAAGTGAAAAGGGATCAGAATATCATCTTATTAAGTCAGTTTTGCATTATTCAATTGATTTGCATACATGTCAAAGGGCATCCTATAAGAAGGTTTATTTATTTGTTTGTTTGTTTTTCTTCTTTACTAAGGATACCATATCAGGAAAATCACAAAATGTGTTTAAAAAGCATCCTCTCAGTTGGTCACCTCAGAGAATCAAATGCGAGGTTGGAACCCACTGACAGATTTCAAGAGATGAAACCTTAGGCATAGGAAAGAGACCACAATTTCCTAGACCTGGGTTCACAGATTTTCAAGGGCCATACTTAAAACTAGCAGATTATAAATATTATCTCCTGGGAATGAATTGGAGACTAGAGATTAGAACCTTGGATTAGAGAATGGTCCATAATCAAGGACCAGCTCTATGGGCATATGGGAAAGTTTAGTAAATCAGAAGCTTTCCTGGGGTTTTCTCCCAATAAAACTCAATGGTAGACAATATTTATGATATGCTATCATTAGAATTTGGTGAAACTTAGAAACATTACACTGTCAATGAAATAATTATTGTGATGGTTAATCTACTTTAAAAACACTAGAGATATTTAAGAGATCTTGTTCCCTTTGTGTTTTTTGAAAGGTCTGAATAGGAACTATGAGAAAATATATCTGCAAATATTCTGTTTCATGCAGAAAGTTCTATAAAACTCCTGGAAAACCAGGAGAAGGCACATTCTGAGAGTAAAGAGAAGGGTCCTCTGGAACCCTTGTCAAAAATCTCAGTGGAAATTCTAAATCTTGGTTGCAAATTAGAATAACCTTTGGAGAAATGGAAAAGTATGATGCCCTGGTAAACCTCAGGACAACTCAGTCTGAATTTTCTGGGGAAGGACCCCAAGACTGATTATTCTTTAATGTTTTTCCCATCATTTAGTGGGCACCTGGTTAAGAAATCTTGTCTTGAAGAACGAACGGGGTTTATGGTCATGTGGGACTGGTCCTGTATTTGTGTTTGACTTAAGCAAGACAGTGGGCCCAGAGAGTCAAAAGTTTCTATAATTTTAAGTGGTACATGTGCAAGGTTTAAGTACTATTTTGTCACCTAAGGAGAATGCCCTCCTTTTCCCCAACACTGCTCTTTGATCTTTCTGATTCCTTCAAGGAAAAAGTCTTAGCTGGTGGCCGGTGGGCCTTTGATGCTTCTCTGTATGTGTCTATCTCCTTTTAAAAGCAAAAAGAATGTAGACCTCGGACCCAAGGCCTTTAGCTAGCATTAATTAGCATGGCTTTTTCTTTAGTTATTTCTATTTAAGATTATTTTCGAGGAAGGGGTAAAGCTTTAAGTGATATGAAATTAAATTTTAAAAGGAGTAAATAAATGTAAAGGAAATAATCACTTGCTTTTTAACATTTCAATTAGTTGTAGATGCAAGTTAAAATTTAAAGTAAATGGTAATATACATCATACTGATATCTGAGGAAGGCAAAGAGGGGGTTCTCAGATGGCATGGTCTGGGCAACCCTGTGTTAACGAAAGGGGTATCTTGTTGTGCTGTTAGTTTGGGCACTAAATTGGGACCTGTTTCCTTCTCTGGGCCTTGGTTTCCTCACTTGTTAAACCTATATTGCTCGCATTCTTCTATGAGTTTAAGAATCAAGGACTGCAAAGCCTCTGAATTTACCTTGTTGACATCCAGGCGCATCTTCTCATTGTTGACACTCGCAGCCTTCTCAGCAGCCTTCTTTTGGCGTTGGGGTCCCCTCCCAAAGAAGATGTAGTTAACCAAAGCATATTCCAGAAGGGCCATGAAAACAAAGACAAAGCACCCCATCAGGTACATATCAATGGCCTTCACATAGGGAATTTTCGGGAGCGTCTCCCGGAGGTGGGTGTTGATAGTGGTCATCGTGAGCACAGTTGTGATTCCTGAAAAGGATTGAGAGAGTTTGAGTAATAATGTTCTCATTTCCACATTGCTCTTGAAGGTAACTAGGTTAATCGTCCTCTTATTCGTCCACATATGCCACAAAAAATTTACTGGACACTTATATACCAGTTCTGTGGTGAGCCCTGGAGCTATGTGTGAATCATCAATCTATAGTCAAAAACATCATGTGGGAACAGTTCCTTAAATATATTTTTATATCTACAGTTATATATTGTGGGGGGGCTAGACATGTGAATCAGAGATGATGGGAAGATGCCAGTTCAGGCTTAGGTGGTAGGGAAGTGAGCAGGAAGTGACATGGTAGAGGTGAGTACAGAAGGATGAGTGGGAAGTGCCTGGACAACCAAGGACATGTGATCAAGACTGATGGTGGATCTACGGCAAGTGTAATGGAAAGAGATTTCCATAAAAAGGCGGACAGGACATTAGCCCATTAAAAGAATCTTAAGGTTGTCAATGTGGGTACATTAAGGGGTAAGATGGCAACAACGGTGGGAGAGTGAAGATTACATAAGGACTGCATAATGGAGAGCCATCTACATGGAACCTAAGGGGCTACTGAATTTAAAATTAAAGTCAACTTGGGGCCAAAGTTTCAAGCAGGAAGATCTATAGAGAAAATATTTTGAGGATAATTATTTGTGGTTGGAAGGAATCATATTTTGAGGATAATTATTTGTGGTTGGAAGGAATCATACAATACAGGAATAAAGAAAACCAGCTAAATTTTTTCCAGAATAATTTAAGTAACTTCTGAAAAGCAAAATAAATAAAAATACTTTTAATAGCCTTGAAATCAATGAATTGGCATTACACAGATGATATGTACAAATTGTTTTAAAAATTAGGAAACTAGAGATGGAAGATAACACTAAAACAATAGTCTAGACTGGGCAACTAGGCATGTAAAGTAAGGATGGTTAAGATACAAGTATTCCAAGATTCTGTACCGGACACGCCACACTAGGTTAGGTTATAATTGTTCCAACTGAGTGAGTATGTATAACAGTGAGGAGTTTCAAGCTATAAAGGTGGAGGGATAGACAGAGGTCTGATAGGTAAAGCACTAGGAATCTAGCAGCCTGTGTGTGATGAGATGTAGCTTTACAGCAAAGAGAAATATGTGAAAGAAGAGCTCAGAAGTCAAGATCACACATGTGGGAAGTTGTAGATTTAACATTTGAACTGGGATCTTACTTTTTCAGAAACCTGTGACCTTAAACCCCACCCATTGATGCATCCCAGAAGTTAAGTTTTATTTCTATGACTTTTTGGATCATGGTTTTCCAATTTAACTTTATTTAATAAGACCATAATTTTTGTTTCGTTTTTATACATACTCATAAAACAGCCACACACAAAATAAACTGGAGCATCTGAGGGGGGAATACCCAGAGAAAGCCTGATCTTGCTGTAGATCCAGGTGTCTTCCGATTCTCAGATTTTTTTTTTTTTTGTAATATTAGTCATTTTGAAACATTTCCTAATTCCACTATTTCAACCACAGATCATTCTGTAAAACATACTTCACAAAACTAACAAAGCTGATTTTGTCACTTATAAGTCTCACTTTAAGATATTTCTGACTGCCTTATTAGTCTGATTTATTAGTCATAAATTGTTCACATGAAGACTTTTGTGTTGTTTTTTAAAGATATTTTTAAAAATTTCTTTTCAAAAGTACATAAATTCTTTATTATTCCTGTAATCGACATAAAACTGAGAACAGATTTTCACGTTGGCATGACAGAATATTTACAAACACCATTCATTTCTTTATTCAGTGAATATTTACTGAACACTATTCACTCACTGTGTTAAAACACTACAGATGTAATAATTAAGCAAAATTAGATTGGGACCTTTCTCCAGTGGATCTTTCCACACCTTCAGGAAAAGGATATTATAAACCAAATAAATATAGAATGTACCTGAGACTGGTACACAAGGGGAACTCTATGCTATTTTAAGAGACTCTATCCCAGGGGACCTTTCTGGGCCTGGGAGGTCATACTTCTCTCCATCCTGCAAGCTCCACAATTGAATCTCAATACAGCAGCTGACATGACCCCTTTAAAACTGAAATCAAATCATGTTATTTCTTTATTCAATGACACTCTAATTTCACATTGAATAAAAGCACAGTCTTTACCAGGGCCCCTAACTGCTTCAGAATCTTTCAGTCCCCTCCCCCTGTAATTATCTTTTCTCCTGAACTCACTGCGCACATTTCCGCTGGCCCCTTGCTGACATGCTTGGAACATTATGACCTCAGGGCCTGGAATATTCACACCCACATATCTAAATGGTTCTTTATCTTCTGGATGTTTTTGTTCTGTTAACAATTCAGAATGTCTACCCATATTTAGTCTAAACTAAAGCCCCTGGCATGTCCAACCCCCTGACCTGGCTTATTTCCCACTGTAGATTTGCCATATTATATAGCTTGTATGTGTATTAAAGCTATTGCTTACCTGTAGCTGCTAGAACATAACTTACAGAAGGGCTATCATGTTTGGGGAACTGAAGGTATTCAGAAAGCATTTGCTGAATAAATAAATGAATGAGTTTAGTAAGCAAGTAATGACAGAATTGAGATCTCACAGTGGGAGAGATAACAAGTCAACAATTTTAAAGAGTCAGGCAGAACTGAAAATAATAAAAATTGTACAAAGGTCATAATTTACTATATCTGGCATCAGTAACAAAATTGTTCAAGGAAAATAATTTATGTTATTCCTCTGCTGTTTTAATAGATAAAATCAACCAGAAGATAAGTGAAGCCATGGATCATTTCCCAACATTCTTTGTTTTCTATTACCTTTAGCTATGCAACTCCCAAATCCTAAGATTTTAGAATCTTGTCTGTTTCTATACTAGGTACACAATACAGTGCCTTATTTTGGAAACAAAAATGTAGAAGAGGAGTCATCACAGGTAAGAAAGCATGAATACAAACTGAACAATTATCAGGCAGGATGACATGAACTAGTTTCAATAAAAATATCAAACTGATGGAACTAATTTCATTACTGACAGCTATACAGTTCACTAATTTTGACATGAAAGAGTTTTAATATGTGTTTAATTGATTTAATGCTGAATCAGAACACTCAAGTCTCTCAGACAAACTCTTGTAATGGATGTGGTCCAATCTCGCCATGCATCACAGATTGCAGGGTAAGAGAACTGTGTGTACATGTGCATGCGTGTACCCACACTCCCACACACACACTCAGAGTTAAACCTTCACAAGCAGTTAGGGAATGACCTACCTAGTGCCACTCTTGCAGCTGAAGCATCATAGTTAATCCAGAAGGAGACCCAGGAAAGGATAGTGATGAGGATAGAAGGCATGTACGTTTGCAGGATAAAGTAACCAATGTTTCTTTTAAGCTTAAAGCTGAGGGACAACCTGGGATAGGAACCTAGAAAGAGAATTTTAGAACATTGTCATTATCAATCAATAGTTACAGGTTACTGTCTTTTAAAGGCCCATACAGTTTCTCATTCTTCACTACATTCCATTTTATCTCTTCTGCAAAGGAAGTCTTACAACAACCATTTTTTAATACAGTTTTGAATGTGTTGAGGTTTCATGAGAATGCATGGCTCTCTTTCTAATTTCACTGTTCCTATCAAGGTTCTAAAGAGACCCCTGCATGGCAAAAGTTGGAAAATCACTGATCCTCACTAACTGGTGGAAGATATAACTACAGGGTCTGACCTGAAAGCTTGACCCCTTGCTTGTGGTGATTTGAGGAATTTCTCTTTAAATGAGATAGGTAAAGAACATAGACTTAGCACATAAAAGAGTCACCTTAATAAAGTATGTGGGAGATATTTTACTAATTGAAAGAAAATCTGGTCCAGCCTTTTTGGGCAAAACCAAGTATTTTAATATTAAAGTAAGAACGTTTTGTGTAGGAATTCATAGCATCTCAGGGATTCAGAAGAACTCAAATTTAGAAAAGTTCCTGTTATTCTTTTTATAAAGCTAGAATCTACTTTGTATTCCATCTCAAACAATTCTTGCTTTAAGTAGTCTTTGCAGGGACAAGAAGTACCTGAAACCGTAGCAGCAGGACAATTCAAAATCTGGAGTTAAAGGACTAGCAATTTCTGTGTGGGGAATTCATTTCAGTATGCAAAATAGGAAGAGGAATATTCCTGGGGACTTATTATTTTTTCCCTTCATGATTATCGAGCAAATGACTAAATCCTGTACTTTGGTTAAAAATTTGTGTTGAGGAAATTTAAAACCTCTACACTGGAAGAGAAAGGTACGTGAAGGCAGCAGGGTAATCTCAACATCTGGAAGGATGTCTAGCTCCCAAGCAAGAGGCAAGGCCATAGAAGGAAAACCATACCCTGGGAGGAAAATAGGAAATTCTCCCATCCCACTGTCCTTAGAGAATTCCACTGTGGTGAGACTCACGTGGACTGTGGTCTGGCTATCTTCACCATGTATCAAAGGGTTATGAGCAATTCTGTAGAAGCATAAAGTTGGGAAAATGATTCTAGGTCATCATTTCTCTTCCTGTTATCTGTCTCTAACAACTTGCCCCTTCTCTTGCAAATGAGAGACCTACAGCTAACCCTCTCAGACTAGCTATGGTATCTTGAGGAAAAGAATCCAATGGGTTCCAAACAAGTATTAGGTTTTAGGGGAAGAACAGGGCTATTCATGGCTCCATATTCTAGAGTCTCCATCCTTCCCTGAGACTCAATCCTGATACAAGTAAATCATTTTGCCAAAATGTGGCTGAAGGCCCATTTCCCTTAACCCTCTTCCCTAACACGAACCTGTAGAAAACACGACCTTCTTCGTGATGAGTTTGTAATCTACAATAGAGAATTGTGGAAGCTCAATCTTCGTTACTCCTGTGACAGCATTATCATCCCCACGCCAGTAAAACTCAATGTCATCAGTGGTGTATCCATCTATTAAAGGAAGCATACATACAGACACACAGATACACAAAACAGAAAACACACAAACAAAATAGAATATCAATTTAGAAGATGAACTTTGTCAAAGATAACAGCTACAGTAAAGGTTATTATGGGTTAGGCACCATGCTCAGTGCCTAAAGTATATAATAACTACATTGAATCCCCTAAACATTCCCACCAGAGAAGTACAATTAGAACCCCATGAAGCCACAGAGGTTTAGAGATATGAACAGCGTGTGTGATGCCTTGTAACTAGGAAGTAGTGTTGGTGGGGTTTGAACCTAGGTTTATCTGATTATGACTCTCCTCTTACATATTGTCATGTTACCACACAACCCTGAACTACACTCGATGAGAATACAAAGGAAGATAAAGATCATTTAAGATATCAGTATGGCGCAGATTGCAAGTAAACCCCCTTCCATGTCCTGTATAGCTGGGTTTCAAGTGATTATGAAGTGCATTAACACTTTGTAATACACATTGCTAGAACTGCCAAATCTGATTTGTCATGACATATATTTTCAAAAACCATATCAAGCATCAATAGCAATAATTAATAAGTACAAATACATTTTATAGGTTATAAATGCTTAAAGCATTTAGGAAGCATTTAGGAAGCAGGTTTCTGTTCATTCTATTTATGTAACAATCTGGCAAGGTACCTAAAGTTTCTCTGTTCTCCATTTTTCTCTTCCACGAATTGAGATAATACCAACTATTACTTCACATTAGTAGATTTGCAGGAAAAATGAGGTGCTCTGTGTAAAATGTCTGGGACAATATACCTGGTAGCTACTCAGAAAATGTAGCTAGTAATTTCTTTCTCAATAAGAATTACTTAAAATGATTTAAAAACTTACATTTCCTACATATCACTTTCCTACTATTGCACAAACAGAGAGGACATTTGCACAGTGAGACACTGAACTGTTCAGTCACACTGAAGGAGTTCTCCCAAGTGTTTGGAATTTGGTGATATATCATTTGAAGATGATTTTGATGTGCGAGATTTTGGAATTTGAATGCAATCTGAGCCAATGTCTTAGCTACTGCTCATCCTAAAAACCCTAATTTTCTTTTTATATTTATTTTTATTTACTTATACCCACAAGAACTGGGGTATAGGTCAGTTGTGATGGGGTGTGGGATGAAAGGATTCACCAGAGACATAGTGGGGAGCAGAACTGGCAGATCTACTGATATGTATTGCTGAGGGGAGCAGCAGGAGAGACAGGAGAGGTCTGCTGTGCCATGTGATTCAGCTCTCTGACTGGGGGATCGAACTCATGCCAGTGTCTGGCGGTAGTTTGATTAGCACTGAGACAGTAATCCCTGTGCCACCAGGGAGGCCCTAAAAATCCTTATTTTCTTGACTGCATTTTGGGTTATCTGAGTAAAGAAAAGCAAAGGCTGCTCTTGCATCACTGATTTGTGAAGATGAAAGGTCAGGAACCATGACAATATCAGGGTGGCCACATGCAAAAGCCAGCTCAATACATACATAGAGTTAGCTTAAAGCAGACCTAGTTTGCTCCTTTTTCTTTGAATCATCTCTGAAGTAATATTTAACAGTCTTTCAAAGTGATTAAAAAATAAAACATATGCAAATATATATGACCTGACTTTTACAGCTTTCCTAATAATAACGAATAAGAATAATTAGGTATCTTTTAAAAGGTATCAGAAGGAGGAGATGCATAAGAGCTCCTCATTAATGGCTTGCAAATTAAATTCATCTTTATATTTTATTCATAAGATTCCAGAAACGGAGTCATTAAATTATATTGCATTGTTATCATTAAAAATATAACCTACATACATTCAGAGGGCCTATGAATAAAACAAAATACACATTTATTGGCATTTACCTGGAGGAATTAAAACCTAATGAAATGTTACAAGCCCCTGATCAAAAAGGATAAAGACATACATGATAGATGTTTTCACTTTCAAATATTGGTTCAAATGTGAACTAGATGAGATCTATGAAGTGAAAAATGCCATTTAAGAAACACTCACTTAATAATTAAATAATTGGGTTATTAATTTATTAAAAACATGGCTTTTTAAAAGGTTCTTTTTTCTCTTTACTGTTGTTCTACATATCTAGCTTATTCCTACTAAATATTTATTATTATTATTATTATAAATATTTCATTTTAGGATTTTAGTGTTAAAATGTATGAATCTATAGCAAGATATTAAATTGTGGGGTCAATGAAAACATAGACAAAAACTGAATTATCAATGCAGTCTTGTTTTGTTCCTAGTGGGAAATGCAAGTGACTCATTGCTTTATTGTTACTTGTTTAAACTTGTCCCTCAATTGGACTTTTTAAAAAAAAAAAATTGAAGTAACTTTGCAATCTAACTAAGTTTCAGGTGTGGAACACTGAAAATCAACATGGACTATCAGTCATTTTATAGTCATTCTCCATTTCTACCTTCTGGTGTTTCCAACATAACAAAACTAAAATAGTATTTACTTTATTGTCTTCATTTTCAGGCATCACAACCAACCAGTGATGACTGAATATTACGAGCTCATGTTACTGGGATGATTCACATGATCATTGATGGTCTCCATTTTTAAGAACTGTCTCAACTCAAGTTTTCTGTCTTTAATGTGTCCATCACAGAATTTTAACACATTTTTTTAAACTAAAAACCATACTGTAAAAAATATTTAGCATGGTACTCCCCATGAGCATTTAACAATTTATGTGTTTCTTGTTATTAGTTTGTAAGTAACTATCAATAAAACTTAGTTGATGTTCTATGGAACTCTATTCTTGGGATATGGTTTATGGAAGGGACTTCACTGTATGGGGGGGAGCAGTCACTGCACATTTTGGTCCCCTCTTAAAGTCACAATTATTGATCACAGTGAAGTTAAAGAAATCCTTTAATAAAAGACCTGTTTAATTTTATTTACCCTGGCATTTCCCAAAACCACTTTGTTAGATGGCACAAAGGACACTTAAAAGACTAAGGTTAACAAGAAGAAGGCTTATTGCACCAATGCTGACTCAGTAGATTTACATCCCAAGGCTGAGCTTTGTCTGTAGGTGTTACAGGGCAACCCTAATATAAAATGGTTTTGCCTGACTGGGTCCTTAACCCATGTGCTCAAAAGGCACTTATAATGCCCCAACTGCAGGCACACACAACAAAGGTTAATAAAGGGTTTTATTTACAAGAGACGGATAAATAGCATAGTGAATAACACAAGGAGAAGAGAGGGATACAGATCCATAAATATCCTACCAGTTTCGGAGCTGGAACCCAACGGCATGCTGAGAGCTGGTTCCCAAGTTAAAAAGGACCCCCAAGGCCCACATGTCTGCTTTTATACTCAGCTTGGCTGCTTAACTCCACCCTCAGGTCCCAGTGATCCACTCTTTGATAATGACCTTATGGGATTGTAGTTCTTGGATATTGTAGGTCTGCAATGGGGGTCGAAGTCCATAACCTATTTGTGTAATCCTTTCAGGAGGACCTTTCCCCCCTAACATAGGAAGTCAGGGGGCTACATATACTTCAAATTCTACAGGTCCCAGATGGGTTTGAACTGGCAGTGTACATGGTCAGATACGACGTGGCTACAACCAAGAGGTGAGTTGTATAGTTGCATACCAAGGAGTGAGTAAAGAGTCAGTAGTCATGGGACACCCCCCCCCCTTCCATTCTGCCTCATGGTGGTGTCTGGTCTAATATGAAGCAAGATTCATAGCAGGAACTTAGTTGCATACCAGAAACTGAGCAAAAGGCCATTTGTTACTCAAGATCTGCTTGTCTCCGGTCACCATGCTCACGTTGATTAGATGTCTTTGTTTTTAGGATGCAATAAATTCCCACAGAGGCGAAATGATTTCATAAAACTCTGGGGTTATTCACACATTTTAGGACACTTCACTTACATTCCCTCAACCTTAAGGCAAGTGCTTGAGAAGGTACAGGGTTCCTTGGAACCATACCTTGCCACTTTACTGGATTACACTTTTTTTTTTTTCATGAAAAAATGTTTCTAGGAGAAAAGAAAGGCATTTTCTATAGCAAAGAGAACAAATTGTCTTTTAATGGGGCAAGGCAGACAAGGTTTCAGGGAAGCAGCAGGACTGAATGGTCAGGAGAATGCAAGCAGCATTCTTCACTTGTCTGACTCAGAGACCACAATGAGAAGACTCTCCATCCAAATTAAAATGGACTCTGCTCCAGGCAGGGGCCTGTGATTGCAAAGGCACAGACTGAGTACAGTCGATACCAATTAAAGTCCCTCTCAAGAAGGAGAGAGAGACATATCTATCAGTCACGATTCTAAACTCGGCAATGCAGGAGTTCCAAAAACTCCTTGAACGATTGCTCTGACTCCTTGATTGTATCTTATTCTTTCTCTGCTCTTTAGATGGGCTGCTAGACACAAATGTTCCATCAACAAATCAATTCTAGGCCTTGAGCCACTCAAAAAAAAAAAAAAAATCAGTGTGGTAGGTGAGACTGGGACCCAGTGGCATTTTAACAAGGACCCCAACAGCTCATGATTCACGTTCACCCCACATCAATATTAACTTCCTTTCTGATGTTAGTATGCTCAAAAGAGAATAGAAATGGATGCAAATCAAGTAAAATATCGGAATTTGTGCTTTAAAGATCATGTCTCTATATGGATTTCTATGCTAATCTCAGATGTGTTGTCTCTACCAGAGAGGAGCAGTGATCTAGCTGTTTCTACAAGTTTAGTTCCATAATGTGTTTAAGCTGTCTTTCTTATATTTAGAAAGCTAAAACAATTGAGTTAATGGTCCAGATAAGAGAAATCAATTAAAAATAATGATCAGTAAAAACTAACCACCACAATAAGAGCAGCTATCATTTATAGAGCCTGAGACACTGAATGAAACTCTATATATGGCCCTGTCTCCACAGGACCAACAGACTGGGTTATGGTGGTACTAGTTCCTGCCTGCCTGTCTCCCCAACCCTTCTGCTTCCACACACATGAACTCTAAGTCCTGCAGTAATATGGAAAAGGTAGAGCATTTTTGCCTCAAAGGATAGGCTACTTCTTAAATTTTTGTTTTTGATATTCAAACTTAACTTCATTTAATATTGTGCTATTTTTTCTTACAGTCTTTGAAATCTCTTTTCAATACACAGACGTTTGGGTTGTTATTTTGTTTTCTTACAGTTTATATTGTACTACACATACAATAGCCGTGTATTTTTATCCTATGCTGTTTATAGCATGCATTTGGAAATTCTGTGAAAATGCAAACTCTAAGTAGTATTGGGTGGTGTGAATAAACTCCCAGGTGATGCTGATGCCCTTTGTGCCTTTGGTTAGCAAGTAATATGCAGCTGTTTTTAGAGCAAAAGTTTTTTCTCTGGCCTGAGTCTAGCCAGGAAATGTCTTCTGTTTAGTCTTATCCTGAGAAGAATGTTTCTTCTGAACAAGCATTTTCTAAGTGCCCAAATGAAAATGTCTTCTGCAGTTCTCCCTCTCTCAAAAGAGAGACAAGGGATGTTTCTGATGCTGCACTATCTAGGGGTCTGATTTTCTTAGCAATCCATGACCTACATCACTAACAGGCAGAGAACAGTGAGATGGTGCTAGGTCTAAAAGTTTTCTGCCAATTTGTTTCCATGCCAGTTTTATCTGAATATGTATCCTCATTAGAACTAAGAATATTCCACTCTGCATCTTTTATTTATACTCCTCAATAGACTAGAACAACCTTTTACCATCCCTTTTTCTAATCTTTGCTACACATGCGGCCACTATTTGTTTAAAAACAGGTTGATGGTGCCAGTTCTGTGCCTTAAAACAGCAATAACAACAACAACAAAAATGTAAAAAAAAAAAATACAGAAAACCTCTTGATGGCCTTTCCACTAGGTTTAGGAGTAAACACAAATTATTCTGTCAGGCATTCTAAACCCCATTGTGGAGTTTCTATCTTCCTCAAATCTTAATCTTCTGTTACACACCTTCCTTTTCCAAAGTTCCCATCTTCTGTCCTTAGTCATTACCCATAATCCTTTGACCTCCAGACCCTGTTTCATGCTTGAGTTTCTTGTATAGTTTTCCTTCTCACATCACATTTCTGCATACTTGAAGGGTCCCTCTCAACTTCTACCTTTCCCAAGATATTGTCTCATTTTCCCTCCACTGATTCTCTCTTTTCCTCCTTGATGTCTCCATAGCTCTCTGCTTGAATCTCTACTCATGTAGTTTCTAAGTCAGTTTTGCATGAAGAGAACTATAGATGTGTTGGTTTCATCTACCAGGTGGTGGCAGCTAATGACTGGTGAGATCATGATGTTTGTGCAGAAGTTTTGGACTAAAAGCGTGACTTGTAGGAGATATAGACCTTTGCCAGGTGTCCTGACCTACAAGAGGAAATTTCATATTGTCCTTCAGCAGCAGACACAGCAGCCCCTCTTCTGTGCTTGCATATCCTCTATTAGTACTTAGTATATTTAATTTAAATAATATGGTAAGAAATCTGTCTCCTGTAGCTAGTTTTGAGCTCTGATTTAAACAGAAGGCATATACTCTTCAAATTGGTCACCGTGACTTGGAGTGGAATGGTGGTACATAACTGTTATTTAGAAAATTTGCGAGAAGGACTGGAACTGTGTTGGGCGAGAGCTCAGGCCTATGTGACCAGCAGGAGGGAGGCCCGGGAGGCTGAGGCAGGCAAGCTCTCAGTCAGACACCAATGCACAGTGTAACGTCCCTTTGCACTTTAGTTTGGAGGAGTTAGGATGAATTCACTGAGCTGAGCTAACACCAGGGAGTTTCTAAATTGTCACTAGTTAACAAGTTGAAAGAATTTCTAATATGGAGCCAAGTGTTTCACATGCATCACCTCATTTAATCCACTTGAGGTGGGCACTGTTATCATCCCCATTTTACAGATGGGGGGACTGCAATTTAAAGAAAATAAGTGATTTGCGCAGGTGCCGGAAGTGGTTATTGAGCAAAATCCTCTTGAACACTTGAATACCATTCCTCAGTCACTTTTTTTTTTTTTTTTGTTTTTTCGGTCAAATCACACTTCTCTTCAAAATGTATTTTTGGATTATTCTGTAATGGTACAGAAATACATCAGTAATCATTTTCCTTGTTGTTTCTACACCCCCTGGCAATGGGACATTGCAGCTCCTCCCAGGAAGAGGTAGAGCATTTCCCTGCACTTGACACTGAGCTGCACTTGTCACTCATTTTAATCAAAAAAGTAGGGTTGAGCCAGTTCTGAACTTGGGCTACTGGAAGCTTGGTAACTTCCAGCTCGTTGGAATCCTGCTGCTGTCATGAAAACAGGCTGTGACTAGCCTATAGATGTTCCTCATCTGTGTCCTCCAATTACCCCACCACAGCGGTGAGCCAGCCGCCAGCCACCCACCTGAAGAACACGCACACAAGGCACTCACATGTGAGTCTGGCTCAGCTGAGTAGCACTCCCAGCTGGCAGGTAGCCTCTTGAACAGCAGTAAATGGATTTGGTTTCAATCCACAAGGTTTTGGTGTAGACTGTTTTGCAGCAAACGCTAATGATGAACACTAGGTTCCATAGAAAACAGTAAAATAAACCTTTTTCTCTACGGAATGCTGTGTTTCCAGAATAACATCCATGGTCACACTGTGCATTGTTTTAGTGATCTCCAGCTGGTTTCAAGAATATCAACGGCTGAGCCATATGGCATAAAGCTCACCAGGAGATCTGCTGAGGTTCCGAGCAACAGTCCTGCTATGTATGAACGGCAGAATTTGGGGCAAATCATATAGTCCTTTTAGATCTAAGTTTCTATAACTGACAAAGTAATTTTAAAATAGCAATCCATAAAGTTTTGATTGCAGAACCCTTTTATACTTGAAAAATTATTGAGGATACCCCAAAGCTTTTGTTTATGTGGGTTACTTATTAGAATTTATGCCACATTAGAAATTAAAACTAAGATACAAACTATTAACTTATTTAATATAACAAGGACCCTATTACATATTAGTATAACGGCTATAATTTCCAAAACAAAAGAAATGGTAAGAAGAGTGGCACTGGGTTACATTTTGCATGTCTCTTTAACCCTGACTTAACAGAACAATGATTCTCATATTTGACTCTGTATTGAGTGGTTGTGCTAACTGGTTCCATGTAACTTCTGGAAACTTCGGCCATACATTGAGAAAGGATGAAAGCAAAAAGAGTAGATAAAGTTCACATTATCAGGAAGAAAGCTTTGGGCCTCCCAAATGGCACGGGGTTAAGTTGCAGCACTATGAACCTATCCTCAGCTACTGCAGCATGAGTTCGATCCCTGCCCAGGGAGGTAACCCACATGGTGCAGCAGACCTCCCCTGTCTCAACTGCTGCTCTTTTCAGCAGTGTAGTACAGTCAATCTGCCAGTTCTGCTCCCCACTCTGTCTCTGGTGAATCCTCTCACTCCCTACACCTCTGGCCTATTCCCCAGTTCTTAGATGCATAAATAAATAAATCTTATTAAAAAAAGGAAGAAATCTTTGACCTAGAGGACACCCTGAAAAGGTCTCAAGGACCACCCCCCTCCCAGAAACATTTAGGTCATCTTTTGAGGATTATTGTTTTAGAGCATCTCTCATCTGAAATTTTATGATCTAAGAAGAACTTTAAACAATTAATTACACTATCAACTTACCAAAAATAAGCAATCTGGTTTCCTCTAGTATAAATAATTCACTTTTAATTGGATCTTTTGAGGTAATTTTTTTCCATAGATTATGTTTATATCTTTATATATTTGAAATTCTAAAAATTAAGTGTAAAACCTCTGGTTCTTCTTTGGTGAAATAGGAAATATACTTGTATATAATGGAGTCTACTGTCCATCATATTAGACTATGATCAGCCTAGAGGAATATATACTAATATAAATAACTATGCAAATTAATTCATATAAGCAAGATCATGAAAGTGATTTCATTAGTGTAGGTCAAGAAAAATCAACATTTGGGGCTTCTCACATGGAATAAAACATTTCCATCTTTTAAATATAAGTTCCGTACAAAACAATTCCTGTATTGCCTAAAGCCTTAACCAATGTTTATGCAAATTTGCACTTTTCTAAATTATTGATTATATTCCTAACTTAAAAAAACAGTTCTTAAATAGAACTTTTCAAAATGGTGATATCAAAGATAAGATATAAACATTTGGAAGATATGGAAAACAAATTATTCACAAAAGTGCAAAATTCATTCAAGTTAAATGCATCTTCTCTATTTGTATATCATTCTTTTATTCAGATTGAGAAAAGAATTAGCATGATGTGGTGATTTTAAAGAAATACTCACAGATTCTTTGGTACTTTTACCCACAAATGTTTAGTTTAATTCCCCTCCCTGGACTGTGGGTTAGATACCTGGGCACATAGAATATGGCAGAAACGATAAGGTGACTTCTGAGATTATGTTATAAATAGACCCAGCTTCTGTTTTGGAAGTACTGTCTGGCTTTTACTATAATTGTACACTCCTCCAAGTTGTGTACTAAGGAAGGATTCCAGCAAACAGAGGAACTGAAACCTGTCTCAACTTTGTGAGTGAATTTAAAGTTGACCCCACCAAAATAAACCTTTGTTATTGTCTACAATGGTTTCCAACATTGTACATGATTCAGGAGAATAAGCTGACACCTCCTCAGATGTATACTGAAAGACCACACCCATTACCAAAGATCCACAGTCCTTTACCCTAGGCCATGGGGCTTCCTACCCCTGTGTTCCCCTCTTTAACATCAATACTACCATCATATTTCAAAGGATTGTTTTTATTTTGATCAGTTCCTTTGTTTTACTTCTTTTCAGACCACAGGTGAGTGAAACCATTTAGTATTTATCTTTCTCCTTCAAACTTATTTCACTTAGAATATTCCCCTACAGTTCTATCAATATCAACACGACAAAAACGGTGAGGTTTTATATATATATATATATATATATATAGTTGAGTAGTATACCATTATGCATATATAACCAATCTTCTTGATCAACTCCTCTTTCTAGCTGAACCTTCAGTTGAGAGCACAGCCCTGACCAACAGCTTGATTACAACCTCATGCAAAACCCTGAGCTGAAATCAACTAGCTAAACCACTTTTGATTCTGCCTGCTCAGAAATTATGTGATAATAAATGTCTGCTGTTTTAAGCTGCTAAGTTTTAGCATAATTTGTTACCCAGCAAAAAATAACTCATAAACCTGCTATCTTGGAATTGCACATGGTCTAGTAGAACAAACACAGATGGGTTTTCATCCAAATACTGCATATTTCCTACAATGTCTCCAAAGCCTAACTGCTCTAAAAAAGTCAAAATGCCACCTATATTTTCCATGTTGTTCCAAGAACTAGAAAAATGCTTGCAAAGCAATTAGCACAGTGGCTTCATGATTACTGGTTATTTTTATTCTGAATACTGAAGTCTATAGTTAAAGCAAAGATTTTAATTTCTAATTTTTATATAATTTAAAAAGTAAGCTTACAAATGCAACTGTTAGGTTCAGCTCAACTTAGAAATGGTTGTTTACTGACTGTGCAAAAACTATTAAGTTCTCATTCTGAGGAATGCAGAATTGGACTGTTTTCAGGAAATCATAAGCACACACTTAGGTAGATGACAGCCTAATTTTCCTTCTTGAGGTTTGTCTGAAGAAAGTAACAGAAAAGGAGAATGGATTTGTTGGTCTCACATTACCAGCACCTGAATTAAAACACTTGATGGTCATGGACTAAGGCTCTCACATGTTTTAGGGGCCAACCAAATCGGCTGCTGTGTAAGTCCTCAAGGCAGTGGGAAACTGAAGAATGCATCCCTAACTGAAATTACTCAAAAATTAAGCACATCAGAAACCACAATTTTGTGCTGGCCAAAAATTTTTTTAAAAAATGAAAAAAGCATATTATGGATAAAACCTTGACCTGAATCTACACGTTCACATCCTAAAAATGACAGAAGTACACATCCATACTCTACAGTGATATGGCAGTCACCTCTGCTACCATATTGCTTTTCTGATGTGGGTAAAATAAATCTGGTCATTTGTGTGGAAGCCTCTTCCTCCAGTTTTCAGCAGTGAACAGACAGAGGAGCTTTGTTTTTAACCTAACCGAAATATGATTAGGTCAGTAATTCAAATCGTTATATACTAAAAGCAAGCTCATGGTTGTTAAGATAGTGGGTGTGCAGGTGATTCTGCAGGCTAGCACCAGAGTCCAGGATGGCAGCTCTCACATTTGCACTTGGAATGTTGCAGCCCAGTATGTTGGAGACAAGTTGCCTGAATATCTGAAAATAACTGAGGCCATAGCTATCATTCTGTGGTAGGTAAATCCAGTGTGCCTGCTGCCTCCTGCTGACCCTACTGATCCAAACCAACAGTTTTTGGTTGTAGTTTTTCTATACAGAACTTGGCTGTTCTTCAATCTCTAACATTAAAGCAAAGATTTAATAAATGAAGATAGGAAAAAAAAAAAACCTCAAACTACTAAAACTTATTACCTGAGTCCCTAAGGATTGTGGAATTGCAGATAATAGGGCAATTTTCTGACTGAAGCAAAATTCAATTGATTTTCAAATTCAAGGGATAGTTTTCTTCAAGCAACATTATCTTTATAGAACTATGATTTCACAGTAAAAATGGTTACTATGATGTGAGGGGGAAAAGTAAAAGGCAGATAATACTAGCACAGCAAACTGGTATTTAAAATAATACCCTAGCATTTAAAGAATGATCCACCTCTGCAGTGTCTTTAAATTTTCATGAGCTAAGAAGTCACCTTCAGAACCTGTTAAATATGCTTCTCACTGAGTCCTACCTACAGAGACCCTATGTGTGCAGGTATATGTGTACGTGTCCAACTGATGCTGCGGCACAGACCATACTTTTATTCATGAAGATTAGCCTGGCTCTTAAATTTGAAAATTGCCTTTAAAAATTTAAGAATGGGCCAGGACCTTTGTAGTTTCTTAGATATGGGGTATCCTGTGGACTCTTTTATCATGGGATTATATCTAAGATAATAGACTTCTGCAGTGACATAAGCCATGTATCTATACATTTATCACTTCCTTGTGTCCAAAATAAAACTCTAACATGTTCTGTGGACTCCAGCTTCAATATATATCATCTAATTCTTTATCCTACCATTAATAACGTAGACCGTGATTACATCATGACAAGCCTGAAAAGTCATTGTTGTCACTGAACTGCATCCCAGCTTACACTTTCATCCTCAAACAATCTACAGTGGGCAGTGAGCTTTAAGAGAATGACTCTGATCCTTTCTCTCTACTCACAGTTTTCCAGTGGCTTCTCCTTTGCCTTATAAGCAAGATAAACAAGCCTCCTTATATGAGCTGACTCTGACCCTGCAACTTCCATAAACTCCTCCTCCCCTACTTTCCCCTTGTTCATTTAACCAAACTCCACTGGCCCCCTCTTTGCCCTTCTAGCACAAAACTTACACCTGTCTCAAGGTCTTGGCACTTGCCTTGTACTCTCTTCAGACAGGTCTTCCTATGGCTGATTCTTAGAGCTGCTTCAGAGGCCTCATGAAACCAGACCCTCTTCTAATCTGCTGAGCTAGCACCCTGATTCCCCACAACAGAGACCCTTGACAGAGTTCTCTTGTTTCACTTTCTTGGTTATGTGCCATTCATGTACGATCTCTCTGTTTTTCCCACTATCTCCCTACACTGTCAGGTACACTCCTGTAGGCCAGGACAGTGTCTATTTTATTCACTATGTTATATAAATCATCTGGAAAACTTGATACATAGGAGGTGCGGAGTAAATGTTTTTGAATAAATAAATCTTGCTGACTTTCATATATAAATATATATAATATAGATGGTTATGCAAGTATATGAGTATAGAGATGTTGATTAACATCTCAGCATGTGCATATGTTTAAATAAACCAAAACCATCTTAAGTAGGTATGAAGTCTAAAATTAATTAGACTGATAAGTGATTAAAGGATTGCACTCAACTGACATCATATATATATAATAAGCAGACACGAAGATATGAAGATTTTTTAAAATTAAATGGGAGTGTTTCATTTTGTAATATGTTTGGAAGGGTTATTTAGTATTCATATACAAAAGAATCCTTTAAATTCATGCTTTAAACAGTGATGAATATTTTATAAAGTATCTTATAAAATAAAGTCTGGCTTATAGTTCAAACGTCTTACTTAAAAATAGACTTTTGTTATTAATTTGTTGATATACTACTTTAGTTCTCATTCTTTATTATGTTGTCAACCTCAAGTTTCTCCAACAAAATGAGACACAGTGGTAATGGATGGCCTTAACAAACATAGAGACCAAAGATGAGGTAAATAAAATTTGAAACCAGAATTTAGGGACAAACATATAACACAACTAGTATCATGTGAAGGCAAATCAAGAATGACATATTTTTAAGTAGACTGCAAAAAAGAACCAACAGCATGATCTGATGTATTCAAAAAGTGTGGGTCTAGAGACCCAAAGATCTGAATTTGGCTCCTATCTTCACTGATTGACTTTAGAGAAATGAAATATTAAAGAGGATGATTGTGGTGGATAAATTTGGGCTTCCCTGCCAATCAAAAACTAAAACTCAATGGAAACTGCTCCTCTACACAACCCTTACTGAACCTGGATCCTATCTTCATACCCAGTTATGACTGACTACATTTGTGATTTCTTTTCTAGGCTAGCTCAATCATATTATTTTTGCTAAATATCTGGATTAAAAATATTGAGTGAATCCGGCCTCTCTGGTAATGCAAAGGCTAAAATCTCAGCACTAACAAGATGTTACCAGCCATTGAGATATGAGTTTAATCCCTGAGCAGGGAGCTAACCCACATGGCACAGTGGATCTCTCCTATCTAACCTGCTGCTCCCTTCAGCAGTGTATTTCAGTAGATCTGCCTTCCCATTCTGTCTCTGGTGAATCCTGTCACCTTCCCACACCTCTGGCCTACACCCCTGTTCTTGTATGCATAAATTAAATCTTTAAAAGAAAATGAGTCAGTATATAACCAGTGAGACTTAGAAAGGTCATGATTTGGATACGGAAACAGGGAAGTAGAGGAAGTCAATATGCAGAGACAAAACAATGAAACAGTCAATCACTATAGGCAAAGGTACATGGGGGTCCAAAGAAAATCAGAGAGAGACATAGACAGAGAGGTACTCTGGTTCTTAAAGCCTTTTAATTTAGATGCCAAAGAATCCTGTATACTCTTGAAATTCTGGATATTCCAAGTTAATCTTGGACATTCTTTTCTGGGATATCTCTGAGATTGCTTCTTATTCACACATATTTACTAAATGCCTACCATATGCAGGTATGGTTCTCAGCATTTAGGGTACACTGGTTAAAAAATGATTAGAAAATCTGCTCTCACTAAGAATAGGGAATGCATTCTGGAAGGGGGAGACTAGCAAAAGATAATAGGCATAGTGACCAAGTGAAATATATACTACTTAAGAAAGTAATATGGTATGTGTGTGTACATGCATGTGCGTGCATGCAATGGAAAACATAGAAGCAGAATACGAAAAGAAGTATCTGGAGTCTTTGGAGGGTACTTAGATGGCAATCCTAAATAAGTGGTCAGTGCAAACCTCATTGGAAAGATAACATATGACTTAGACCTAAAGTCATATGTTAAAAATAACAGAAGACTTAAAACTGATGAAGAATTTAGCCAAAAGTCTATTTGTAGAAGATGGTTTCAAGTAAAGAACAGAAAATGCAAAGACCCAGATTTGGGATGATATCTCATGTACTATAAGCACAATGAGAAGTCCAGTGTGATTGGAGCAATATGGACAAGAAAGAGGGATCAGAGATGAAGTCAGGGGGCATATAATATGGAATCATGAAGACAATTGTTTGGAATTTGGTTTATACTCTGAGTGAGGGCTTTGAGCAAATAAATGAAAAGATCTGGCATGATTATATTAAGAAGACTATGCTAGTTCTTTTTTAGAAAGTGTTTATGTGGGAGTTAATAACTACTAAAGAAGGGGGTCCAGTCAGAAGACACTTGTATCAATCAAGTAAGAGATACTGCTACTTTAGAGCATGGTGGAAGCAAAAGAGGCAGTGAGAAATGGTAGGATTGTGGAACTATTTTGAAGTTATTGCAAATAGGATTTCTTATAGCATGTGAAAGAGAGTGGACTATATGCAGGTTTTGGAAAAAAGATAAAGAGTTCAATGTTGTACATATTGTTGGATATATAAAGACTGATGGTTGGGAGAGAACTCTGGAATAGAGATAAATATTTTTGGAGCAATGGCATTCTAATAATATTTAAATCCCAGAGATTTTATGAGATAATCTAAGGAAGTAAAGAATAGAAGAACCGAGTTCTGGAGTACTCTTGGTATTATGAATTCAGTTTGAAGAGGAGATTGACAGAAAATTAGAAGTTAAATAAGAAGGAAACATAGAAAGAATGCAGTCAGTAATATCACAGAAGGGGATAATCGACAGTGTCAAAATATCCTATTGTAGTAGGTCACATAAGATAAGCCTTAAGAGTGCCCTTTGAGTCAGGAATATGTAGGTCATTGGCAACCATGTTAAAAGCAGTTTTGGTGGTAGAGTAGAAGGGAAAGACACACTGGAATGGTTTTAAGAAAATAGAATAATCTCATTTACAATTTACTTACTAGGAGTAAACTTAACAAAGGAGATGAAGGTTAGGTTTCAATCCTTGAAAACTATAAGATGTTTTTAAAAGAAATAGAAGAAGACATGGGCTAGAAGAATTAACACCATTAAAATGACACCATTAAAATAGTATAAGATACTATCTATATCTGTGAGAATGGCCCATTTCAAAAAGACCAGAAATGCAAGTGTTGGCAAGGATACAAAGAAAAAGAATCCCTATACAATGTGGGGATATAGAGTGGTCTAGTCTCACGAAAAATAGTACAGAGGTTTTTAAAAATATTAAAACTAGATATATCACATGATCCTGCAATTCCATTCCTAGGTATTTATCAAAAGAATGCAAAAAAAAGAACTAATTCAAAGTGATTTATGCACTTCTATGTTCATTACAACATTATTTTCAATAGTCACACTGTGGAAACAATCTAGGTGCCCAAGATAGGTGAGTGGATTAAGAAGATGCTATATATGTACACAGTGGAACACTACTAAGCTTAAAAAATAAAAAAGATGAACTCTTGCCACTTGCAACAACATGGATGGGAGTGGACAACTGGGTCATGCAGGGTGAAATAAGTCAGAAGGAGAAAGACAAATACCGCTGCCACCGACATGTGAAATACAGAGGAACAAAACAAAGGAACAAATAAAGCCAAACTAAAACAAATCTAGAACTGTGTCTATAGAATCGAGGCTACCAGAGCGAGAGAGGGAGGGAGGAGAGCAGGGTAAGGAGGGAAACATACAGTCTCTGGTGAGGACTATGGGTGCCTCAGCGTGCTCAGTGTGGGTGTGGTGTGGTAACATGCCTCTTATACCTGATTTCTTACGCCTGGAATCACACGCAGTGTTGTAAACCAATAATATAATAAGAAAGAAAGAGAAATGAAACTCAAGGTAACTAAAAGGCATTTTGCTGCAAAAGGGAACAACAAAGTGATATGGGAACAAAGAAGAACAGGGTTCACTGCGTAACAGGAAGGTCTGGCTTTGTTATGCTTGAATTTGGAAGAAATAGCGGCAGCATGCTTGTAATATTAATGGGACTGATCATCGGAGAATGGAACACTAAAGATATGAGGGAGAGAGGGCGTACTGCTAGAGTCAACCCCTGAGTGGGCAAGATAAAAAATTATATTTAGATGGGAGCCTGGTAACAGCAGGGGCAAACTGTGTGGGTGTGCATGCTGGTGGGTGTCATAGTGGGGGGAGCATGCTAAGTTCTCTTCTGATGATTCAGTTTACTTAGTGAGTTGGGAATGAGGTCCTCTGCTGAGAGGGAGCGGTGGGGAGGAGGTGGTGAGAAAGTCAGAGGACAGGGAAGAAGGTATGAAGTTGTTTTAAGAGAGGGAGAATGAATGAACCAGTTGAAACAATATTATCTTACCAGCAGTAAAGACTTACTGGAAGTTTGGTCATGAATTTAAAGGTAGAGAAGTCTATGTCTTTCACTTGAGTCAGCTGAAGTGGGTTTTTTTTTTTTCTCTGTATCCAAAAAGCTTTGGCTAGAATGTAGAATCCCATAGAAACAGTTTGCCTTCTGGGAAATCTGTGGGTGGCAACTTTTTATTTTGATATTTCAGCAATGAAAAATAGGGCACCATTATGTGTTACTCTCTCTTTTTGTTGCATCAAAGCGGGGGTGGGGGAGATCTAACTCATCTTAGCACAGCTTAGCAAATATAGTCCAAGCCATTAAGGATTCACAAGTTCGATCTGGAAAAAAAAATGTTTTCAAAACTCAAAAGATATTTTTTGAACTATTTGCTGTTTGCCTTGCTTGTCATTTCCAGCCCTTCAGTAGGATGCAGTGGTGACAATAAAATGCCTAGCTGTAGGACCTTTGCCTAACCACACTGATAAGCTTCCATAAACATCACATTGGTTTTACTGTTTTAAATAGCATTAATTAACTTTGAAATGATAGACCCTTTAAGGACACAAGATTGCTTCTTGCCATAGATTGAATGTTTGTGCACCAGAAAATTCAATAGCATACTTATGTTAAGGGACATGACCATCAGAACTGAAAATTGAAGCTGTAGGAAAGAGAGGATGGACTTCCCTCTCCCTAAGAGTCTGGCTTTGAGAGGCTGGGCTGTTGGGAGATTAAAAGGACATGAAGATGGAGGCCTCATGATGGGATTAGTGTCCTTAGAAACCACTCCAGAGAATCTCTAGCTCCTTCTTACCGTGTGAGGAACAGCAAGAAGATGGCCATCTATATTGAAATGAAGATTTCTGTTGTTTATAAGCCACCCAGTCTATTATATAAGAGCAGTTCAAGGAGACTAAGACACACACACACACACACACACACACATGTTTTTGGAAACACATGACTTTTCTCAGAGTAGAAGGGTGGCAGGGGGAATAGGTATGTCTTTACTAGGCTATTGATGACGATAGTAAATGATAATGATATTTATAACAAGTTTGCCATTTGCCAAAAACTACGAAATATTTTAAATTATCTCTTTATATTCAGAAAAACCCTATGAAAAGATTATTTGATCAAGAAAGACTTTTTGCTTTTCAGTAGAAGATGCTTTTATAATCAAATGTCTCTCCTATGGACTTTCCTCAGTTCTTTAGTAACTATCAAAACTATCAAAACGCTTTTCCAATGAAGAAATCTTTAGCTATATTAATTCAAATGATCAATACTAAGGGAGGCTCAGTGAATGGAAACTTGAGAAGAGTTAGCAGGATTTTCCTGACTTATGAGGAGTTAGTCTTGGTTCGTATCTAGCTTTGTCTGGCCCTAAAATATACTCCACTTGAATGGAATAAAGAGTGTCTGAATCTATAAATGTCTTTATAAACACGAGATGGCTTCTTATAAGGAGGCTTTATAACTCTAGCCTATCTTAAAGCCTGCTATCCTGAACAACTTGGAAGCAATCTTTGGCATATTTAAGAAGTATTCCAGTTTGTTTGATCATGACTTCATACCTGTTTGCCTTATTTTCTGAAATGCATTTTAATGCAGCAGTGTGTTACATGTTTGACTCCTAATACACTCAGCATAGCCTCATTAGATCTATTTAACAATGGCCACCACCACCACATCTTAATAACCTCTAGTGTGCTAGGCATTTTTAGACACATTATAGATAATCCTATTGGAGAAAATAGTACTATCACTGTTTTACAGATGACTAATTGGAGACACAGAGAGGCTAAGATACCTGATTCAATTAACTAGTACGTAGCAGAGTTGGGATTGTCTTGTTTGCCTATCTCCAAAGCGTCTTCTTCATTATGTTAATATAATATAGTAAAATTATATTAACTATATAACAAGATTACATTTTATCATTATATTAATGAGATTCAATGAGATTCACAAAAGACTCTGAGAGCAATGTGATGAAGATGTTGAGAATTTGCGATGCTGTCACTTTATTTTTATTCTTGTTGCAAAGTGTGAGTGAATCCCAAGGGTTTTGGAATCTGAGTGCAGTTATGCTCGGTGAACCACTGGCCTGCACCTAACAGATATTATATACTCCATGTGTTCAAAGAGCTGGCCCTCAAAGTTCTCAGCTCATCTAGGAAGAGTTCTATAACGTTAGCTCAGTTGGCACTTTTATGGCAGGGAGTGTTTTGTTCTGCCCAACTCCCCAGAGACTCAGTGTTATAAAAAGTAACCTAGATTCTAAAGAACACAATAAACCATTTCGAAAGGAAATGACAGTCACAGAAAGGGAATCTCTTTCAAAACTGCATCTAAATTGAAAAGTCTGAGGACCCAGCTAGTGACAAGGCAGGATGCTGCTGATGAAGCAATGACCAAAGAATAGCTATTATCTTGCCAGTATTTAGGGTTCCTATGTTTCCATCGCTCTTAGCTGCGAAACAGGCTAGTGATTGTTCTCCACATTTGGATACTTGAATCTCATTCAAGTAAATGTGCAAAAAGGACTATAAATTTAGAACCAATCATTTGACATTATCTGAACAAAATCAGCAGAGATCTAATTTAACCAAAGAAAAATTTCTATCCAAATGTCAGTCATCTGGGGTAACCTTGAGAGCAAATATGTATTCATCACATACTCTGGGCACATGGTAAGTGTTCAATTAATTCTTAACTTTAACAATGTATGTATGCATGCATAAAAAGGGTGTTCCCCCTTTTAGCTGAAATATCAGGGCATGGGTATTACCAGAACAACCTGGTCATTATCCACTCTGTTGTTACAAAGATTGCCAAAACATTGTTTAAAGCAAAATCTACTCTCTTAGAAATTCAGATGGTACTCTAAGACATATTCTACTGATAAGGAAAAAAAAATCTGTCAGAAACTAAAAACGTATTTTCTAATGTATTTAATCTTTAAGTTCTTGATTAGGAATCTCTGACAGCAGTAGGCCAAGTTAACTTCTCCATTCTTTGAACTTCCTAACCTCATAATTGAGCATTTGGATAAACTATTTGAAATTGTAAGCATGAGATAATTTTCTGTATATGACTTTAAAAGGATATTCAAAAGTTATATCTGAATTCAAGCATATGTGATTATTGTGAAGGCAGTAATAATCCATATAAAATAATCCATATAAAAATGTTTAGCAAGAAACCTGGCACTTACAAAGAGTTCCATCAATGTTAGATGATAGTATTATTTGTTGTTGCTGTTGAAAACGCAGATAAAATGCCAAAAATATCCAATCACATATTTTGAGTTTGCTAAAATATGAGATAGCATGCTATTTTCCTCCAAAGCAGTTACTAGGAATTATCAACTTCTTTAAATCTTCTCCAATTTATATGTAAGAATTTCTGGTTTGTGTGTTGAGTCAATTCCTCTCCGCCCCCCAACCCACATACATACTTCCCTTATAGCACAACTGAAATGTACGTAAACATATAAGTGTGTAAGGATCTTCCTCATTTGCATTATTTACAGCCTATTTTTTAACCTCCAAAATACTCCAAGAAACATACCTTTGAAACTCAAAATATTACAACATATTTCAAAGTTCAGTAGGATTTACTTGTAAATGCAAAGATCAAGTTTAGCTTCAAATATTAGTACCAGGAAGTAGTTAATAGGATTTCACAGCACTGTTTCCTATAGAGATGAAGCAATTTAATGGGAAATTATCAAGATGCATTCAGACTCAAGTTTGTAGAATCAAACTTTATAGTCCAAGATACTTAGCATAAGTTCTGTTCATTGCACACAGCACCCCAGAAAAGACACCCCCAGATTAACGAAGGTACACAGGTAAGTCCAAATTCTCCCCAAAATTGTGCTTTGACTTCATGACTTCATTCCACACAAATATCCTATTTAATTTATGATCCAATTCTCATATATACACCCCTCCCACTTCACCTTATATTTCTAGCTCCTAAAGTATTTAAAGTCAAAGTACACAGGAAAAAAAAATTATTTGGAAAAGGAGAAAACTTAGAGCTCTCTTAGGTGAAGACAAGTATTTCCACAATGTTACTAACACTTTTCTGGATATTAATTGCTGAAGTCTATTCAATTAAAGTGACAATGAATGGCAATTACTGTCCAGTGGTTTGGTGAGAGACCTCTATGTCACTGTGCTAGGTATTATAGGTTAATGATGGGATGAGAAAAGCAGTAATTACTGACAGTGCCTGCGCAGAATAGGTGTAGATTTCTACTAGATTAGGATTTGGGAAATGTGTGCATTACTTGATCAAATCTATGGTTCTAGGCAGGCCGCCATCTCTCTTAGATACCCTTCCTCACAAACAAGACAGGACTCATAGCACTTGTCCCAACTCTCATGGCTTCTGAAAATATTAAAGAGAACCTGCATGGGAAAGGGGATAGTCCTAACATTATGGTGTCTCGCACACAGTTCAGTCAGGTGAGCTCTCTTTTAAATCAATGCATTGCCAGACTACAGAGAAAATGGTCAGTCCCGTATCTACCAAATCCTGACACATCTGCTAAGTAGATTTTTCTTTTTTCCCCAAATTTACTGATACCTTCTAATTCTATTGGGTTTTCTACTTGTTCTGAACTTCCCAATATAGCAGTTCAAAGTGTTCTTGCCCAAATTAGGGGAAGCATTGACTATGCTTATTAAATTAATCTCCAAACCGATATCATACCTACTGTCTGAAAGCCATACCACACAACTAACAACCCAAATGCAATGATGAATTCATCTTTCTACTTGAAAGCCTCTCATGGGTTCTTGGTCACTTATTGGATAAATTTCAAATAATGTTTAAAATCAAAACTGGACACAACATCTGAAGGATTGGAACAGTTTCTGGTATGATGTTGTAGGCCATAAATGGGCTTAAATTCTTCAATACCAAGATAGTATAAAAATCAGGGTTTTAGAAAGATTCATCTAGGAAAGTTTGAGATATTCTAAGGGTATATAGAAGAGTCTAAGAGCAAGGAGCTGTAGGGTCAGAAACTGCCAACCATCAATCTACAGGTCTGGTTTAACCTACGGACATTACTCATTAAAAATACTTAAAAACGGGCCTCCCCTGGTGGCGCAGTGGGTTAAGCAACGCACTACGAAGCAAACCGCAGCCACTGCAGCACGAGTTCGATCCCTGCTGCCGGCCAGGGGGG
>JAGFMF010011983.1:3675377-3716484 GCA_019455555.1 Galemys pyrenaicus
CTTCCTCCTGCTCCTCCCCGTAGCCCACCTGAACACTCATATACCGCTGTTCAAGAATAAAATATCAGAGGCTTGATCAGAATCCTGTCTTGCCTCTCTTTGTGTTCCTTGTTTGTCCCATTCCCTTAGGATTCCCGCGCGCCCTCGTGGTTGCCCCGCGGGCCGGCAGGTGGAGGCTGCCTGCTACCAATATTCCAGATGCTCCTGCTTCTCTGACTGACTTATATAACCTACCAGGTTTGGGAAGATTTCATTTTGCACTGCCTTAAGAAGCTACAGTAGCCTAGGAAGACGCAATGAAGGTTTAGACCAGAGCAATGCCTATGGACAAGGGAAGAAGCTCAGAGATACTGAAGGAGGACTTGTTGAACCTGTTTTAGATTCAGAAGAAAGGGTGAGGTAGTGTCATTTTCATTAATAACACCTTTCAGGTTTCTGGATTGATGGACTACTGCTTATTCCCTGTCTGTTGGAGGTCAACTTTTCACATTTAGAAATGAGCTTGAAAATACAATGTAGGGTCCTGCATAGCAACTTCTACGCTTAGAGTCCTCAGATCTAATTTTTTTTAAGACAAGCTAGAAATTGACCCAATTATAAATGCTGACAATTAAGTAATGCCTATGGGTCCCACAGGAGCTGCAGTTCTACATTTGGCAACTTCTAACCCTGGGAATGCCTGCCTTCAGATTTTTTTTAGGTTTTATTATTAGAGCAACAGGCCTTAGAAATTCTGATTAAGTTCCTAGCTTTTCTTGTGTGGCCATGAACAGATTAGCAAATCCAAATCTAAACTGCACAATAGATTTCTGCAGGGGAACTGGCAGGTCCTGCTGAGAGACAAGTGAATTTGTTCTCAATTAAGGGATTTTAAGAGCAACATTTTTTTCTAAAAATAAGATTTTAAATAGCAGTTCTATTTTTAGAACACATAGAGATGAGCATGCACTGAAGTATGCACACATAGTACAGATTTCTCACGCATAACCCTCCCCTTCCTTTGTAAAAATAAAATTTATATCAGACAGAATTGAATATTTTCTTTAAAAAGGAAAGAACAAGTGATTTAGTCTGATCATTTAAATAGCATGCATTAAAAACTTAATTAATGATAGGGAAGCTGCAACTTTTCTCTGCCTCTTTTGGAACAGAACTGAAGTGGGAGAAGATGGAAAATGCAATCTTTTCCTTGACATAGGATAATTAAATTTCTCAAGACACTATTAAAAATTAGCTGAAAAAAAATAAACAAGTGTGAGTTCAAAAACTAAAAGAAAAAGAAAATAACTTCTGTAAAGTAAAGCAACCCATCAAAAACCTAAAGAGGCAACCTACAGAGTGTGAGGAATTATTTGCAAAACATCTATCTGATAAGGGGTGAATAACCAAAAGGTATAAAGAACTCATAAAATGCAACTGCAAAAAATATCAGGCAATCCTATGAAAAAATGGGCAGATAAATGAAGACGTACAAATGGCCCAAAGAATAGGAAAATGTGTTTAACATCACTATTATATGGGAAATGCAAATCGCAACCACAATGAGATATTCCCTCATAGAATTACATTAAAATGGCTATTACCAAAAAGACAAAAGATAAGAAATGAAAGGGGAACCCCGTGAACTGCTGACAGAAATGTAAATTGGTGGAACCACTATGGAAAACAGTATGGAAGACCCTAAAACAATTAAAAATATAGCTAGAGGTGGCCTTACGGGTTAAGTCTCAGCACTGTCAGCACTATGGCCTTCTTTCAATCCCTGACCATGGAGCTAACCCACATATGGGGCTGCAGACCTCTCCTGTCTTGCACACTGCTTCCTTCAGCAGTGTAGTAAATCCACTTGTTCTGCTCCCCACTGTCTCTGGTGAATCCTCTCACCCCCTACCACTTGCACCTCTGGACTAAACTCCAGATCTATGCAAAAATTAGAAAGCTAAACGAAACCAAAAAACCCAGAGCTACCACATGACTGAGCAAGTGTACTTGTGGATATATATCCTAAGAGGCGGATGGGAGTGGGTGAAATGGGCGAAAAGGTTAAAAGGTATAAACTTGTAGTCATAAGACTAGTAAGTTCTGGGGAGATGATGTATAGCATGATGAATACAGTTTTATCACTGTTTTGCAAATTTGAAAGTTACTAAGAGAGGAGAGAACATCTCATCACAAGAAAAACGTTACAACTCTATAAGGTAATTTAACTAAATTTATCATGGTAGTCATTTTGGCAATGTACACAATATATGTGCATATCAAATTATGCTACATACCTTGAATCAATACAATGCTACATGCCAATTGTATCTCAATAAGTCTGGGATAAAGGAAATGACACTACTATTTTGGGGCAAAGTTTCTTTTTTGTCCTTGAGAATAGATTTGCCAAAATTATAATGTAGAATTTAATTTTAAGTTTGCCATATACTCCCATTAATAGAATTCAACCATGTTAATATCGACCTGACACCTTGAAAACAATTTGCTTTGATTCATTTGTTTGTCATCTTATTTGTCTTTAGAATTCAATATTAAATAGTGGCTTTCTTACAGTGCACATAACTTGGGAAGGTTATTAGTGATGTTAAAGGGATTTCTAATTGGTTTCTTTAAATTTTTCTTTTTGTGATAAACTAAACCATTTCTAGTTGCTAGTCTCTTCCTTCCAACCAAATGAATAGCCACTAATGCCAAGAATTGTCCAGCAAGTAGTTTCTATCTATCTGTCTTTCTTAGTGGTAGATAAATGTCAGCACAATGATGTCCTCAGCAGAATTAAAAACCTGAAGACTAATAATTAAGAAGAAAAAGCAAAGGCAGGGAAAGTGATTGGGTGTCTGCATGAGAGCTTGGGTGGAATGTGAGTGAGGCCTGTGAGCATACAGAGAGTGAAGTTGTGCTCCCCAAATTATATAGTTACAGAAACATTTGGCAAGTCAATAAATTTTGAGGGGCAAGGGAAAGAAAACCATAGATGAGACTTAGTTTAATAGTGTATGACACTGGAATATATTCTTTTCTAAAAGATACTTCCTTTTGAAAAATGAACAGAGGAAAAATATTATATTGCATACAAGAGACTGACTGAATTAAAGATTTACTAAGGAGAAATATAGTGAGTTGAACAAATATCACTTGGTCTCTTTCCCTTTTGCTAATCAGTAGGTAGGATTAACTCATATCTCAGTCACAATGTGGATAAATCTGAACTTCACTGCCATTTTGAGAGATCTGTTTTACATAGAAACAGAGTTGAAAATAATATTAGAATATGTGATTTGGAATGGTCTATCTGGAAGGAGGGATGCGAGTAATCTATAATCTCCATTTCTCATGAGGCGTGACGTGCAGCTACACTTTGTATCTGTCATTTTATATTGGCATTGACCGTGGGTCATCCAGAAACTCTGCTCTGTCTTCTCCAGCATTCAATTTGGCATTTTGGCAAGACCAGGTACGCAGTGTCTACCATCAGGGGAATTGAATCTCCTGCTACTTGTAAAAGAGTGACAATTTAGTAGTCTTCACAAACCCTGCTGCCCAAGGAGCTGGCAGTGGAATTGAAGTTAATGAGTAGCAGCCATCTTCATTACTCACTAGAAAAATCTTATATAGAAGAGTGGATATGGGGTCACTCAACATGTCCTCTTGATGACCAAGTTGGTAGAAGCATTGATGTAAGCAAAAAACACCCATTTTCAGCTTTTGGGAAGGTCAGCATGGACTTTGCTTTGGGTGTCCTAGAGAGCAGAAATTAACATTCCTAGACTGTCTTCAGAAAGCTCCCATAACAGTAAGTTATCAGTAAGCATATTCCTATTCTTTTTCTCACCTATGCCTCCTTTTAGCTCTCATAGCTGGTCATACTGAGAGCCAAGTGTACGCTAAACCATTTCTTGTCTTCATCCCTTTCTTGGATAACAGAATCAATTTCTAGGATATAAAAGAGTGGATACTGTTATTGTTGGAAAATTCTTTGTTTTTAGCCATGATCTGAACAGAAACTTTCTTATAAGTACACTTTTAGAAGGACCTCAAAGTTAAAGAACAAGGTAAAAATAATGATCATTCATAGCAGTATATATTTAAATCACAGATAAAGAATTGTCTTGTGATAATAACTATATATATCTCTTCATTCTGTTTACTTGTTCATCTTTCTATCTACATACTTATCTGGGCCATTTCTAAATTTCTAAAGTGTTTCTAAATTTCTAAAGCTAAAGAGAAGTCAAGGCATTGAATAGCTCAGTGACCTTTAACGCATTCCATGTACTAGAAATCTTTAAAGCCCACGGGTTTGATTTTCTATAAAAAGAAAGCTCTGATGAGATGATGCAAAATAGAACTACTATCAGTCTATACAGCAGAATCTTATTCTAGAATTGGCTGTCAGCGAGAAGGGTAAGGTCAGGTAACAACAGTTTGATGGTTTAATAGGATATTAAAGAGAATAAATATAAATATCAATGCTAAACCACTAATAATGAGGAAGGGTCTCAAAAGTTTTATTGCTTGACCCAAATGAGAGTCAAATATACAACTGATAAACATGTTTTGTATTGAGATGAATTCAATGCCTAGCACAATTGACCTATATCTTGTCCGATGAATTTTTGTTATTGTTACTTTATCCAGAGGTGATAAACAAATAAAAATAACCCTAGAGAGCTGTTATTTTGGACCACTTCCGGCTTTAAAAAAATTTTAAGTCACTTCCCAAATATTTCCTATCTGCATTCCTGCCGAGGGGGTTCCAGTGTGACCACACTTACTGCAGCAGCAGCGCTTGCCCCCTTCTGGGAGAGAGGATGCACACTTCTCTGTAGTCCCCAGCACTCCCTTTCTCTGCAAGCACGGTCAGTTTTATGTAGTTTTTGTTTTGTTTTTACCTCCCTAAATTCCCTGGAGTTAAGATTGTGGCACCTACTTCGGATCCTTTCTAGAATATGTCCTTCAGGCTAGGAAACATCCCCACTTACATACACTCTGAGAGTAAAATAGTGTCCACTGAGTACAATATCTTCAGGGTTCCATCTTTTCACATACTTCTCCTTATCATAAGGAATGTGTTCATGCACTTGCCTTTCCTCTCTCAACATCATTTGGTTATTCATAATTGTAAAAGCTTTCAGTATTTATAGAATGTTTACTCTGTGCAAGATACTATTTAAATGAATGGTTCACTCATTCATTTAAAATTCAGGCCAATTCTAGTTGGGGATTATAATCTCCTCTTGACAGAAGATGCAGTGAGAGCAGTAGTCAGGACCTGTACCGGAACAGTGTGGCTGCTGAGTCTAAATTCCACTTCCCTTGGCTGAGAGCTCTGAGCTCAACAGCATTAAAATCATTGCAACAGGGCCTCCCTGGTGGCGCAGTGGGTTAAGCAGCGCACTATGAAGCAGACCACAGCCTCTGCAGCACAAGTTCAATCCCAGCCTCCGGCCAGGGAGGTGACCCACATGGCGCAGCAGACCTATCCTGCTGTGCCCGCTGCTCCCCTCAGCAGTGTACTTCAGTTGATCTGCCTGTTCTGCTCCCTGCTCTCTGTGATGACTCCTCTCACCCCCCACACTTCTAGCCTGTACCCCAGTGCTTGTATGCATAAATAAATAAATCTTAAAAAAAAATCATTGCAACAGGGTCCCTTCTCTCAGAATGAGCAGCGCCTGGCACATTTAGAACACTTATTTATGGGGAGAGTCAAACTGTGGCATACTGGGGGCACCAACATTCCGAACTCACACTATCAATCTCTACGTGGATGCCAACACACTCTCCTTTTTGGAAATTCTAATGCAAATTGGAATTCCATATGCAAATATCAGTTACATAAAATCATGAAGCCATCTCTGGGGCATTCCAGTGTAATCACTATGGGTAAATACTCATTAAAAGAAAGACTCAAGAAATGCTCCAGTCTCATCTCGAACACAAGAGCAACTGCCGTCACGGACATTCAACTTCTGCCTTTCAAGACGAACGGCCCCACGGGTTCCCAGATTCTGTGACATAAAGAAGCATTTCGAATAGACAAACTGTTTCAAGGGAATCAACCTCAGTAATATTCATAAAACTAAGAAAATAAAACTAGATAATACATCTGACAGCACCAGTATTTATATTAACTTTGGAACTACACTCCTTTGGGGCTCACACCCAAGGAGAACCTCATTTGAAAAATTCATCTGTCACCTACAGCATCATTGATGACTCCTTTTATCAATCATTGCATACCTACCCCTTCTACTTTCATGCTGAGCAGCTGCCCTCTCTCCATGCTGCACCCCTTCCTCCACCCTGCCTCTGTCTCTTTCTTTCCCTTTATGTCAGTATGCAGTCTTTAGAGTTGATTCCCATTTCAGTAATGTTCAGGACTATCCTGGGGGGAGGGGAAAGATGGGAGATGCTGTTTTCTTATTCTTGCTCTTCTGTTTATTCTCACCTCTAGCCTTTGTGCATGCCAAGGCTCTGCTCCCTCAAACTGCACATATTTTATAGTTTTCCTCTCTGACTCATCTCTTCACTAAGCAGCTCCCACATTTTTACAGATCATAAGCATAACTGTGTAACCTGCCACTCCAAAATAAGCCTTTTTGAGAAAAGATTAATTTTATGAGAGGGCCTCAGAAGGCTGGGTTAGCTTACTTTTAATATATGTAAACTTCTCTTTGTATTGAGATAATCTCCTTTTCTTTATTGAGGAAAAGGTAGAACTAAATCTGTGTAATTTTGTTTGCTGTGACTTCTTTGAAAAACTCTTAACTGACCTTTCCCTCTCTTTGCCCAGGGTTCCCTGTCTTTTTTTTTTTTTTTTTTTAAGATTTATTTATGCAAACAAGAGCTGGGGTATAGGCCAGCGTCTTGGGAGGTGAGAGAAGTCACCAGAGACAGAGTGAGGAGCAGAACAGGAAGATCGACTGAAATACACTGCTGAGGGGAGCAGTGGGCTAAGCAGGAAGAGGTCTGCTGTGCCATATGGGTCCCTTCCCTGGCCAGGGATCAAACCCTTGATGCTGTGGGGCAGATGCTTCACAGTGCTGCACTCAATCCGCTGTGCCACCTGGGAGGATCCAGGGTCCCCTATCTTGATCAAGCAAGTTTAGATGGTTTCTGAAGCAAAATGGGCAAACTGTGCAGTCCTACTGGGTCTCTCCCATGTACAAGAAGTATGCATGTTATTATTATACTTTTTTTTGGCTTTTTCTCTTATCAACCTGCCTGTTGATTGTTTGCTTATTTGCCATCCTCAAACCACCCAGAGGGGAATGGGATGATTTTCTTTGTACTACAAACATTTTTCTTCTATGAAAACCACAGTCTCTCAAGTCTGTGCCCCTTACTCAGGTTCCTTATTTTCTCCCTTTTTTCAGGCTGCTGTATCTAGCTTAGTCTACTTTTCTGAGCTTTCCTGTTACTGGACAGGACCTCCAAACCTGAAAGCTCTAAATGGGTTCTGCCATTCTCTGCATAAATACAAAATGCATTCTAATGTATAAGATATGCAATGGAAAGACATTTGAATACAATCAAGAAAAGGGAAAGAATAGTTAAAATAGATTTTCCATGAAACAACCAAAGTTACCCATTTCCTCAGGGGTAAATGCCCAACCAAATGGTGTTGGCTCAAAAGCTTGCCACAGTCTAAGGCATTTTGGGGTAGGGAACTATAGGAAAGATATAGAAGGGGCCAGGCAAGTCTGGAAGAAAAGGAACAAAATCAAAAATCAAGATAAATCAAGATAAAGGCTGCCATTGTCAGCCTTTCACCATGGGTCTCTTATCCCTGTCCCTGTGTCCTTCCATGCTCCCCCAAGTCCCTGGTATAATTCCAACGCTGAGAAGCAAGCATCATTTCTTCATGTCTCTGTTCTACATGCCTTCTCCAAGTCTCTTTCCTCCTGATTCCCTTTATTCCCTTTCTTCCTTCTCTCAGTTTTCTCCAGCTTCTCTTCCCTGCTCAGATCCACTCTCACTTGTGTAGGGCAGGGAATGTGGGATATCTCCCATTTCCCTGAGGACTATCCTGTTACATAATCTCTTATGTCTAAGTAACTCCTTGTCACTTCATCCAGACCTGACTATCTGGAGGCACCTCAATTTTTACATCTTCTAAATGGAACTCTTGATTTCTACCCAAAAACCTGTTCCGCACATTAAGGTCCTCACTTCAGTCAATGAAGCTCTTTTTTTTTTTCTAATTGTGAATTCATCCCTGACTCCTCACTTCTTTCAGGCTCTCCACGGTATCCATCAGCTGATAATGCCAGTATTTTATATACATTTGCTGATTTAGTGTATATTTCCTCCAGAAGAATATAATGTCAAGGGCAAGAATTTTTCTTCCATCTTCCAGCCCCAGGCAAGAATTTTTTTAATTGCTTATCTCCAGGGCCTAGGACAGTACTGGGTTCAGAATAAATACTTAAGATCTGTGAATAGATAAGTGATTGAATACTTCTAGTACACAAAAGTCATCTTTTATATGTTTTACCATTGCTTACAATATCTAGGTCAGCCTGAAATAACAAAAAAGAAGATTTAAAAACTGATTGTTTCTCACATCCTTCATTATTCACAAAGCTACTTGAGTGCATGGGCTGGGCCATTTTTTTAGCACTGACATAAATCATAGTCTACAGTCAGAATTCAATAACTATTTGTCAAACAAATGACTTCAAAATACCCAGCAGGAAGAGATCAAGTTTAAATCTTTAGAACACAGGTTACAAACTATTGGCTTAATGGACTAATACACAAGTTTTGCTTAAAAATAAAAATTCAGAGGCCTATCTGATGGTGCAGGGTTTAAAGACAGAGTGCTATCAAGCTATTGCCATGACTTCCACATGAGTTCAATCCCTGGTCAGAGAGCTGACCCACATGGTGCAGCAGACCTCTCCTCAGCAGTATATTTTGTTAGATCTGCCTGTTCTGTCTCTGGTGAATCCTTACACCTCCTGCACCTCTGGCCCATACCCCACTTCTGCTACTCATAAATAAACCTTTAAAAAAAAAAAACCTTAAAAAAAAAATTCAGGTATCTCATTTCCTTTAAAAAGTCAGCTCAAACAATGCTAATTTGTTGTTTACCTCTTGAAAGCCATCATATAGGATGTTAAGAGTTAAGAGGAGCTTCTGACTTTGGAAAGGGGACAGGGCACATGTTGCCCCCTGTCCCCATATTAATTGGTCTTTGAGATTCTGCCTGTGCACAAACAACAATCCTCACCATTCCATAGCTAAAAAATTGCTTCTGGATAGCATAAAAACCAAAGGGTTTTTAGTCCAATTGACTTTGACTTAGTTCCCAGTAACCCTCATCACTGTGGGGCTGGGAAAACAGGAGTTCTCTAAATCCCAGTTTTCTCATATGTGATCAGAGGCAACACAAGGAAAATGTAAGGTTTTAAATAAGATATTATCCTTCAATATCTTGGTATATGAAGGGATATATGCACTCCTGTGTTCACTATAGCACTATTTACAATAGTCAAGTTATGGAAACAACTTATGTCTACTATGAAAGATATGGAGACGTGGTGTAAATATACACAGTGGAATATCCTCAGCTATAAAAAAGACAAACTCTTGACTTTTGTGACAACATGAATGGAACTGGAAGGTCTTACGCTAAGCAAAGTAAGTCAGAAGGAGAAAGACAAACAGTGGATGGCTTTACTTATATATGTAAGAAATAGAGAAACAAAACAAAGGTCAGAGAAAACCAAACAATAACAAACCCTAGAAGTCTGACTATAGAATTGATGCTACAAGAGGAGGATGAGGGGAGGTAGAGTAAAGGGAGGAGGAGGAACCATTTGGACAGAACAATGGATGCCTTGGTGGTAGGGATGCTTTGGTAACACATTCCTGAAGGGTGTGCTCCTATAACTAAATCATATACAATGTTGTAAACCAATGTTATCTCAACAAAAATATACAATAAAATACAAATGAGTGTTAGCTATAAGGAAGAAAATATCTACAATACATGTCAGCATGTTTACAAGAGTAATCTTGATACATAGTAAGGAGAATTTATATATGAAAATTTTAAATGAGGAACAGGGAAATAAAGAAATAACAGAGATAGAGGAATAAAAGTAGGGGGAGATTCTTGGACAGTTATTTAAACATTCTTGCCCCAGTAATAATATTGAAAGCTTTACCTAAAATAAGGACAATTTTAACATATAACTACATATCTGAAATATACGTTCTTATTTTTCATTTTAACTTACAATTTTAAGCTCTGAAGTTTTGATAGTCTTTTTTTAAATGTATATAGTCATAAACATCACTTAGTGAATTTTTTGTGTCTAAATGGTCGGTTTGTATGTGGTTTGAGATTAGTGTTTAAAAAGCCTTCATAGCCCACTAGTATATGTAAAAAAAATCCAAGAACAACGGGGCTCTATGCTTAGAATTTGCCTTTTGAAGTAAATAACCATGGCTCATCTTCAAGAATTAGTCATAAACCTCCAAAGTAAGCTTTTCAATTTTATAAGAGAATGTTTACTGAGGGAGAAATGTAAGTCATGATACCATTACTGAGAGATTAAACCAAAATCACTAAAATACATATTCTTAGCAATAAATACAGTTGGAGTCATTCTATCTGACAAGAATTTTATATTTAGCTATTTGAACTCCTTATAAAAAGGCAACAAAATAGAGACCCTGTAAATCCTAAGGAGAAACAGAGGAGGATATTTTAGATGCAAGTTCTTTGATAACTGGGGCTACTTTAAGCTGGAAAACAACTTACACAATACTGCAAATGCTCAGCATGTTACCAGTGGTGAAGTTATGTGTGGTTTGTAAGCCTAGAGAGTTGCTTTTCTATTTTTCTCATTACAGAAAATACTTATCAAATGTATAAAGGAGTTATTTGGTATGTGAATCTTAGTTCCCGACATCAAAGATTTTAAACAAAGTGACTCCATTTGAATGTCAGCTCACAAAATCCTTTCAACTTATATTTTGCCTAAATACAGTATTAAAGATACTACTAAGTATCTACCATGTACCTTGCTATTTAGGTTGGAAAACCAGTTAAAATTCCTCTTTAGGATTCTAGTTTCAAGTTTCTTCTACTCTCTATTTTGTTGACATTGAAAACTTTGAGACCTAGATATATAAGAAAACAGGCTCATTAGCTTTATGTCTTCGCAAAACTTACTTAACCTTTTCGATCCTATGTTTCATCATCTATAAGTTGGAGCTTATAGGAAGTTGTGTGGCTTTAGTAAGTTAAACTGTGAAACTTGGCGGTGCATAGTAAATGTTTGATAATAACAGTTGCTATTACCAATAATGAAAGTAAAATTTCAGTCTTAAGTGTACTGCAATATGAACTTTTTGAGGAAAGAGGCCATTATTTGAACTTTAATCTTAATTTCCTACAATACTTGTCATTAAATGCAATCCTAATGATCCCACTCTGATAATTAAAATAAAATCAGGGTCAGACAAAGTAGCACTGAGGTTTTATATATATATATATATATATATATATATATATATATATATATGAAGAGTCCTGAAGCAAACACGTTTTCACCAACTGGTACCACCTCTGACTTTTAGAACTTGGTGGTGTGTTCACTGTACTGGATAAGGGGAAAAGCAGCGATGAGGATTTCTGAGACTGAATAAAAGACATTTCCTTAAACTAGTCCTATTTTGTTAATAATAAAGCATGATGCAAGTAGGTTATAATTACTCTGGTTTGAGCAGTACAGCCATTAGAAGTAAAATGCCACACACCCGTAAGTCTCAATAGCACAATATGTAACATACTTGAAAAGCACAAATTAAATTTTAAAGCAAAATTGGGAGCAAGAAAATGGAACCAATTATTGCTCGACTCCAGGCAAATTACCTGATGGATTTTAACCTAAGTGCTGAGGTGGCCACCCACTTAGGCCATGGGACAGTCAGTTCAATGGGCTCATGTTGAAAACTACATACACCAATCTTTTCACTCACTAGATTAGATGAGAAATCCTCATTCTCACCACGATTCACTAAACCACCTTCTATTACTTCTTAGTTTAAAATACCTTGGAAATGACTATCATTTAAAATAAAACATACCTTTCATCTCTCACAAAACATGTACCTGGCCTCCTTCTGTATCTACCTTAAGTGTGAAGGGCATTGGAGAATGACTAAATAAAAAGGTGTGGTCTCCAAGAGCTGGTATTTTAAAACATACACTCCTTATGGTTGTCTCGGCATATAAGTTACGTGTTGAAGCTAAACACCATACATACTTGATGTTTCAAGAATAATTACTACTGCACAGGAGCTGTTCATATGAGTTTGTTCAACTGTCTGAGGTTTAAGGATCTTTTGCTTTTTTGTGGAGGCATGTGCTTCTATTTGTAAATCTTTCAAATATACAAGCCAAAAATACAAAAAAAAAAAATTAGAGCAATAAACCTAGAAGAGGACTTGTATTAAGAAACGTCAAATATATACACTCAAATTTAAGTACATTCCTGTTACATAGGTTCTCCTTTCCCTGTGTTAAAAAAATCTGGATGAGGAGTCAATAGTCTCTAACCATGGAGCAGACTTTCCTATATTATTTCTAGTATCCACCAAAATAAAATTTACTACTCACTCCTTCCATTTATCTCCTTTCCCTGACTCAACATAAATTACACCATTAGTGTTTCACTCCTTTGAGTGAAATGAAACTTCAAGTATAACACATGTTAAATTGCACTTAATAGCACTTAAAACCACTGTCAGTTGTTTGTGCCACTATGTGAAAATATTGAATATATTCTTGCGAGAGAACAAATTTTCAGAAGGGAGTTTGGGAAGGAGTCTGAAGGAAGAAAGGGGCAAAGTGCAAAAAAAAAAAAAAGGCGACAAAAGACATGATTCACTAAGGTGACAGATAAGACATACTGAGAGCTTAACACCTGCAAGCTTTCTAGGGTTTATCTGATTTCATTACCTTATAGATGACTATTCTATTTGTCCTTCAGGCTTTCACTTAAGAGTTGTACCTCTATGGAATGTACTTCATTAAAGTTGGGTCCAGTTTCTACATGTTAAGTAAGTATCCCAAGTCATTTTGATGCAAGGGTTTTGAGAACCATGCATTGATAATATGCCCTTGGGAACAGAATCTATTATTTCTGGAATCAAATCTGCTTTATTCCACAACTCTACAGAGAAGAAATTTCCTTGCCCAAAATCTTACCTCCTTAGAAACTGAATTTACCATTGAGATTAGGAACTGTCACCTGGGAGATGGAATTCTCCCAGCATTTTTATTTTATGAAAAGCTATATCACCTTCATTGCAGCTTATCAAAATTCTGGACCTTACAAATTTCTTTCTCTTTCTTTTCTTTAACTGAATGCTCAAATGTTCTCCATGTCTCTATTTGGAGCCCAATTTTACCAATTTTGTACCCAATTGCATTTGCAAGTAACAACTTCTGACACTGGTAGTTGAAAATTGAGCTGCAGTGCGACTGTCGTGGGGAATTAGGTTCCTGTGCAAAGTTTCAGGAACAATGCTGAGTCACTAACCTTTCTGTTTAGGACATGCAATGCTCCTGTGAAAAAGGAATCTGATTGTTGAAAATGAGCGAACAGAGTTTCAAGAACAGAGATCAATCAAAATGTAAGTAAAGCAGAAGATTTTGATAACACAGTGCTATAAACATAAATGTGAGCACACACTTAGCACGTAAAACCAGAAGACAGCACAATGTGGAAAAAGGGTTATGCATTGGAGCAACGCAGCATGATGAGAGATCGACTGTTCTTAATAGTTCACGATGGGAAGAGAAATGAGTTCTACTGAATGCTGAGGGTGAGTAAGAGGAGGATCAAAGGAAAAATATAAAAATGAACAAACTGTCCATATTCTTTTTTCCCTTTTAATATTTGCAGTAGAAGAGACATGAACTTTGGAACCAGGCAGTGCTAGGTTCAAATCTCAACATGTGCACTTAGCAGGTTGAGTGAACTTGGGCAAATCGCACAGCCTTCAGGGCCCCCATGTCGACCTGTGAGAAAGGAGGTCATAGTGTCTGCTGTAAGGACTACTGGCAATGTGACAGGCACTCAGTGCCAAGCTCCTTGGATATGGGCATGTAATAACTGGAAGTCAGCACCACCAGCAATGCTACCAAGAGCACATCATCATCACAATGATTTAGGATGAAGAAGGACAGTGAACTTGAGTCATCCTCTACGGATAAGGCAAGAGAGATAGCCAGGGTGGGAGATAGGTCTACATGTGATTTGTGTATAATCCATTTATTATGTGCAGAGATGTATTCGTTGACTGGTTGAGATTTTATTATGAGGCCACATTCCTCTGGGAGGGGATGGGCTTTCTTCTGAAGGATATTCAGTGAGCTCTTTACAAAAGGGAAAATGTTCTCTGACATTTGAAGGGAGAGAGGGGGATAACTTCCAGGAACCTTCAAACCAAAGATGAAATAGCAAAGTGTACTGAAGTGGTTAACACCATGAATTTTTGAGCAGACAAACTCAGTTTCAAGCCCAATCTCTGCTACTTTTTAACTCTTGTAATTTAGGCTGAAAATTTAACCTCAGTTTTCTCATATGTTATCTGAATGATTATAGTGTCTATTCCACAAATCTGGTGTCACAAACCACTAAAATAATATTTATCAACACAGTAAGAATTGGAGGGGCCTTTTATTTTCAATACTTGTATCTCTATTGATATTATTGATGCCTAATCTGTCTGTACATTAGGTTACCTATTTGATTCTGTCCTGATATTGTCACCTTCTGTGAAGTGTGGTATTTTTCATCCCTGCTGTGCTGACTTAATAAAAATGTCTCTTATCTCTACTTGTCTCTACCTGATCCAAAACATTGAAGAATAAAGAAGGGTGGCCGAGAAAGGAAAGATGAGGGAAGAAGAAAGAGATGAACCTACAATGGCTTAAACCCTCACTCCCAGCAGGACTTCCACCAACATGAACTATCTGGACAACAGGCTGTGATGATATATGAAAGAATATCACCACTTTCCTAGAGCTAAAGGATAATTCTCAGACTGAGGGAGGACAGAATTGGAGCCCACTCTCTCCAATGCAGCATGCTTCCATCTACATCCCAGATTGAACTTTTACAATCCACCATGAGGGACATGTCTTTCATCTTTAAAGTGAATGATTCCAGAGCAGTAACACTTCTTCTTCCAGATCTCTTCCCTCAGTGGGTACATGGGCATTCGGACATCACTCTGATTCCAGATGTTCTACTTCACCCTTTACTGCAGGTCTTGCTCCTCCCCACTTACGTTTACTGACATCTGACTTGACTTCCAAGGACCTACATATACTCATTGGTGTAGAACCTTGTAGTTGATATAACATGCTATGTTTCTGTCTCTTTTACATATTAAGAACCCATAGCTCATTTTTTAAATCATTGTTTCACATTCACCCTGCATTATAGCTGCAAGAGTGATTCTTTGCTTTCACAAACCAAGCTTCCATTTTCCTCTCAATCAACTCTGTATATGCCCAGAGCCTTTTAGGGCAGCCATGCACCCTTTTGTCTAGTTTCTTGGCAACCTCTTCTAAGAAAAGGCTGCCAAGAATCCAACAAAACTCTGCTCTGGATGGACATCAACAGAATGATGCTTTAAAGACTTATTTTTTTCTCCCTCTCCTTTTGTCTATTCAAGTGGATTTATTTTTACTTGTATCTTTTTAAATGAGGTAACATTGGTTTACAACACTATACATGATTTATAGGGATAGATTCACACCTCTTCAGGTATATATTACTACACCATCCCCACCACCAAAGTGCCCATAATCCTCCAATACTATTTTTTTTTTTTTTGGACTGGAGCAGAGAATTGGAGTCTGTAGTGCCTATTGACATTGACCTGGACTCTGGAATTACAGGGTCAGGGTCCATATCATTCTAATCTACTCATTTGTCCTTGGGCATTTAGGTTATTTCCATAGCTTGGCTATTGTAAATAGTGTTGCAATGCACAGGAGTGCATATCTTCCTTTGAACTGTTTTTGCATCTTTGGGTAGATATAGGAGTGGAATTGCTGGATCATACAGTAGATATTTTTATATTTTGAGAACCTTCCAAACTGTTTTCCATAGAGGTAGGACCAATCTATAGTCCCACAAACAGAGTAGAAGGTTCTTTTTTCTCCACACCCTCACCAGCACTAGCACTATTTTTTTCTGAACTTTTTAATATGGGCCATTCTCACTGGTATGAGGTACTATCTCATTGTTGTTGGATGGATATTTTCCTGATGATAAGTGATGACATTTTTTTTTTCATATTCTGTCAATAGTTTAAATAGTGGCATAATTTTCCTCATAAACATGCTGCCTCTATTCTAAGAGGAGGATTCTTGGAGGATTTGAGATGGTGCAAAATTCTGTTTCAATACATATTCTTCCTCTCAGATGAGTTAAAAGGTCCACAAAGTATCTATAGATGTCATACAGATGAGTTGCCTTCTCTGTGATTCCAATTTGTGAAAAGTATTTCAGAAAAATTCAGTAAAAAGATTTTCAAAACATCATTCATCAAAGATGTCAATAGATTATTAAGAATTAGTAATCTTAGTAAAATTCAGTTAAAGGACTAATCTATTGATGCATTTAAAATGAAACATTTAAAAATGCATCATTCCCTACACTTATTATTTGTAGCCTATCCCACATATTTAAAACTGAGAGGTATAATCTACTTATGATGCTGACTATTTATTATACAAACTGCATTTTGCTTGTCTTATGGAAAATAAATTACACTCTTAATTAAGTTTAACTCTAGAAGATAGATGATATATAGAACCCATTATGCATTCAGTCATTCTTATATTGTGCAATATCCTCCTTAAAATCAGATGTCATTTAGATTTTTGAAAAATATTTTTATGGTCAATTAAATAGTGAATAAAACTTTAATGTATTCCCAATTCTTTAGCCATACTTAAATTCCATTTGGTCTTCAGTACCAACACACTAATTAATTACTATAATCCAAAGACATTAATTTTGCTTTACTTTTGTAATAAAATAAAATCATGGGGCCTCACCGGTGGCTCAAGGGGTTAAGCAACACACTATGAAGCATCTGCAGTCACTGCAGCATGAATTTGATCCCTAAGCAGGAGGTGACTCACATGGCGAAGCACATCTCTCCTGCCTCACCTGCTACTCCCCTCAACAGTGCCTTTCAGTCGATCTGATCTGCCTGTTCTGCTCCCCACTCTGTCTCTGGTGAATCCTCTCACCCTCCCCCCACACCTCTGGCCTGTACCCCAGTCCTTGTATGCATAAATAAAGCTTTAAAAAATCTAATTTAAAAAATAAAATCTAATTTAAAAAATAAAATCACAATGTAATATTCACATTATATACTACAGACTTAGATAAATTTCCCCATATATATATATATATATACACATATATATGTGTGTGTGTATGTGGAAAATAAATATGAATAGAAAGCTTTATTTTCATCAATTCCTAAAAATTTTTTTTCAGGATCACAGAAATTCAAGGGGGAAAAGACATAATCCAGATGTTCTAGTCCTGATTCTGTCATTAACCAGATTAATGACCTTGAAAATATTGATGACTTATCTGTAAAAGTGAATTTTTGAATAAGATAATATGTAACTCTCAATTCAATGCACTTCGTAATAGTGACAGATAATGGGAACATGTAAAACTTGTTGTGTTCAAGTTAATGATTGAACCATGAGAAGTCATAGTTTGAATAGTTTGTAATCATCTAGATTTTTCAACTTAGGATGCGATGCACCATATGAAAACTATAGGTAATTAAGCATCTAAAATATACTCCTAAAATTTCTTCCTATACTAACTCATATTAAAAGTGTGAAATAAAATGGGTTGACTAATATTCTCTTGATATTGAAGCATAAGAAATTTCACCAATTTATGAGATTTATCTTAAAAAATATTCTTCATAGATTTATTACTCACTATTACATTTTAATATAAATGAATAGCTAGCTAGCAGCTAGTTAGGTAGCTACATAGAGATAGATTTCAGATAGATAATAGGTTGTTAGATACATACTTTATAATACATAACATTATATATAATATGTGTATGTAGAAAGAAAAAGGCAGATGGGAGGGAGGGAGGAAGAGAGGTAAGGATTGAAAAAGAGAGGAAAAGAAAGTCTAGATGATGAGAAGGAGGAATTGGGATGGGGTAGATTAATGGATTGTTTTAGAGTATGTTTTTACCAATGTCCAATGAAAAGAACCTTTTCATGAAAGTTTTTATCAAGTAATATCAGTATCTGGGTTAACTCAATTAAAAACTTAATTCATAATATAATCAACTATATTGATTATAATACCTTACATGGAGTTAGAGAAGAAGAAATTGCAGAAGGCCTACATTTTATTTTTTAATGAATAAATAGTATGGACTGCTACAGTCAGAAAAATGTAAGTCAGAGTTTACATTCCACAGCAATTATGTGTTGTGCTACTGGGAAAGTTATTAAGCATTTTTCTGAGCTTACATTTCCTCAAATCCATAACAAGGATAATGACAATAGTGGTGTTGATGATGATGATGTTAATAACAATAATGGTAACACTATTAGGAATAGTAATAATGACATTAAGTAATTAAGAGTTTCTTGATATTCAAATTAGGTAACACATATAAAACACAGTGCCTCCCCATCTTGATGTCAGCTTTGCTAGATCTTACATACTTTCTTAAGGAAGTAAATTAAGCATTTGGGTAGATCAGCCTAATCATGAGAGAGTGTCAACCAACATGTCAAGATCACAACACAGAAAGATTGAGAAACTGTCACTTGACAGGAGTCTAACAAGACAATAACTAAGAACAATGTTCGGAATGGGGTTTCTCATGCTGGAAAAGGCCATTCAGAGGAACGACAATCTCAACAAAAAATTTTGACATAGTCACTGGGACTTTACCAGTGTTAGCTGCTTAGTTCTGAGAACTGCTCCCTGGTTATGAAAACATATCAGATTAAGAGAAACTGGGAGATAAACCTCAGGGACTCTGGACTATCTTTGCAACATTTCTGTAAACCTAAAGCTATTTCAAAATAAAAAAAAAAAACTAAAAAAGGCTAGGGTGGAAACTGAGGGCCAAAACTTTCCAGAAATGGTCAGGTCTTTATATTGGTCTTTCTTTTGTCCCAAATCTTTACCTTTAGACTTCACACACAACAGAAGGTTCTCTGCTCTGTCTGGACCGAACCTATGTTCTTGCATCTGAGGGAAACGGTCAAGGATATTATGCCCATATTTAACATGTACATCTTTTCAGGCTTCAAGTGTCAAAAACAAACAAAAAAAATGGTTCAGGGGCATAAGCATAGTGGGCAAAATTTATTCCAGCTAAGGTGTAACAGCACAGTATCTTTTTATTACCCTAATAAATTAACCAGCAATGACAGTTTCATGGCAATTAGGTTATATAAACTTCTTACCATAAAGACACCTCATTAGGTTATATTTTTAAACTTCCATATGTCATCCGAATTTAGGCAGAAAGAAACATGTAATGCAATCTTTATGACAGATTTCCCTAAATTCGCTAGTTTCCCCATTTTCCTTGACATTTTGTTGAAATTTTAATACTCTACACTTTGGCATTTGACAGGTTTGCTTCAACCAACTTTGTCAAGAAGGAGCATATGTTATAAAATGGCAAACCATGCCCTCTATTTTTTTTTTTTTTTGAGAATGGTGGGTCAATTTAACAAGGCAGATTTTTAAATAAATCTGTGATATCAGATGGACACTAGTAGGTTATGCTTTTTGCAAAACAACTTTCATCTAGTTTCTCTAATCATGGAGATATTCTCCCAAGTGGAACCGTAGGAGTAAAAGTAAGTTGAATATGTGAAATGGTTCCACAGATTAGACAAAGACTTTATTCTACTGTAAATATAAACTATGAATTCTCATAAGACATAGAGAACTGAACAGCCAACAAAAACATACCATTAGGAATCGTGCCCAGAGAGAAACCAGGACAACACATTAAGAAACATCTTGTTCTCTCTCTTTGCATATGCAAGATATAAGTAGCCAGACTTCATTATTTTTCCAGTTGAAAGATAAAACAGGGACTGACCTACAGAACTAGACTACAGGTAGGTACGAACAAGACATAATGAAGAAATGAGTATTTCTAGAATCTAACTAGCAAGAAACAACAGAGAACAGGCCACCTAAGCAAGAGGCTCAGCATTCATTTAGGACTCATTAGTGATCTCCAAGAAGAGACAGAGTCTTAGTTCATGGCCCCATCTTAGTATCAGGGGAGGGACAATATTCCTGGCTCCACCTAAGGACAGGCATAGCTGAGTGGCCATGTGAAGCTATCAACAAGGAAAGCAGATGGGCTCAGAGGAAGAGAGCAGGAGTTAAAGGGCATGCTTTCTTCTCGGCTTTGGACTTGTGCCAGTGAGTTAAAGGAGACAAGTAGAGGAGAGACATGTAGAGACATGGGAGAGATATGTGGTCCTCTGCTTCCTTCCATGGCTTATCCAAATGTTTCTTTTCTGGACCTAATTTCTAGTATTTTAAGCATTTTGGTTAGTAATTATGTGCATCTATAACTCACAAACAAAAAATACCTGAGAACAATTTCTAAAGACCAATGTGCCATATAACCAAATAGTGTCTGAAATTCCCATGCCAAAAAAAAGAGAATTATCCCTGCTAGTTTTCTTATTTTCTTTTGGCTATGGAATGACATGAAGAAGGGTTCCAAGATGAGAATCTTTGCTTAGACATTCTTTCCTGGACCTTTACAAGTTCTCCCAAGAAGACACTTTACTAATTATTCTTGCAAATGTCCCGTTCTGTAAAAGAGGGTTGACATTGTCCTACCCAAGGAGATGCTATTAAGACCATGAAGGACTTCATTAAAATATCCAGCACAAAATGACACTAGTGTTAACTGGAATATACTTCTTCCAACCTTAAAACCATCACTTTCTTATACTTTAAGGAATATTTTGCTAATGCATCTTCACAACCAGAAAATTGTAGCCAGTTAGCATGACCGTTATTTACTAAAAGCATTAGGAAGAGAAGAAACTGAAATGACATACTGAAGTAACAACTATTTTGCATATATAAGTAATTTATAATAACGTCTTCTTCTCATATACTAAATGATTCTGATACAATTATAATTCAGAACAGCCACAATTATTCAACTCAAGGCGAGCCCATCCTTAATGTATTTTGCCCATTCTGTCCACCCACCCTTACCATTTGCCAGTAAATTTGATTACATTTTGACTTAAGTAGTACTTTGTGTCAGAGGTTTGAATACAAACAAAATGCTTCAGAATACATCTCCATAATAAATTTTTATTTTTAAAGGTGGCAAAAGGGGGCATTTGAAACCAATTAATCTAACAATAAGAGTGTTTTTCTTTTAGGGAGAAATAAATCTTTGTATAAGTTTCCTGTTTATAAAAAAAAAAAATAGAGAAAGCAAGCATGCCCTTTTACTTCTGCTCTCTTCCCCTGAGTCCATCTGCCTTCCTTGTTGATAGCTTCCCAGGCCACTCAGCTACACCTGTCCTTAGGTGAGCCCTCCTCTCATTGTCCCTCCTCTAATACTAAGATGGGGCCATGAACTAAGTAAGACTTGGTCTCTTCTTGGAGATCACTAATGAGCCCTAAATGACCAGCAGTGACTTAGGAGATTCTTGTACATTTATGAATATGAAGATATCGAGGTCCACATACCAACAAAGAAGAAACATTCCCTGAATTATAAATCCTTACGGGACAGGAGCAATGTCCAAAGTTAAAATAGATGATCAGTTTAACTCCCAGTCTCACCATGATTGGTCATGGTTTGATTTTAAGGCAGCTGTAGCTCAATGGTATGCTGGCTGAGAGGGCGACCCCTGAGGATGAAATTTCTGGAATTGAGCCCTGAATCCATGTTTCATGAAGTGACCCCTATTTAATCTCTTATTCCTATATCTATATATATGAAGAATAAAATGAGACAATGAATGTAAGCACTTGTTAGTGCTAAGGTAGTGCTCAGTAAATCTCTCTCTGTATATATACAGATATATATATCTATATATATATATCTGTCATAGCCATAAGACGATTCAAATGAAGTTTCTCATAGTTTCATTTAAATAGCTTAAAAATACTTGTAAAATGGCTTGGGGATAGGGAAGGTGATAAATCCCAATACAAGGGGCTATATATTGGGGAATTTCTAGTTCCAGTATTTTTGGGAGGGGAGGACGTGGATATAGAGTGAATGCTGATGAAACAAATTATCTGACAAAGAATTTCTTTATTATCTGTCATATTCAGATAATATAGGTGATAAAAGATAATACAAGATATAATCAATCCTTCAGTGAAGGTTCTTATAGCGTCAAACAACAGAAACTGATTTGGGTTAATTAAATAGAAAAGGCATTTATTAAGCTGTTTGAATGACTTATAAAAAGCCAGAAACCCAGGCTATGAAGTCAGGAAAATGCCTAAGCCCAGTATCAAGAGCGATCTACTAAGTTTACCAGTACCACCTCCACTAGGTAGCGATACAGTAGTTCTCACTGCAGATGTCATCACCACATGCCCTGAACACTTCCACCCAGTCACTGTCATGACCCCTACCCTACTTAGGCCAGACTTTTCTAAGTCACTGGTTGTTTTGGCGTGGGTTTACATGTCCAGGTTCCAAGACTGATAGTACCTGGTGTTGCACCTGCCTTCTAGTTGCCAGGGAGACTGAGTAGCTGACCTTTTTCATTTCAGTATTGGTCAGTGAGTTCTGTTTGTCCCATAAAGTAGAGGAGTCCTTAAATATAGTATTCAGGTACAGGCAGGCAAAGGAAATAAAAAATGTCCACTGAAAGTATATAATGCAGTAGGTGGGATCTAATATGCACAATTATTATCAATAAATAATTTATAATACAAAAAAGGAGTATAGTAATTTAACATTGGGGTTAGAAATGAGACCACACTAGTAGGGATAATGTTTAGAGACAAGCCCTAATATCAGGTGGATCTGAGTTCAAATCTTGGCTTGATTTATCTGTTTAATACGGGGCACTGATTACTATGGTCCTTGGGCTCACTGTGTGCCAATCAGAAGAACTTGCTGGAGATTTGAATCCAGAATACAATGGGGTGAAAAGAAAAGTATGGAGTGAAACATATATTTTATCAGAGAAGTGGTATGTTCTGGATTTAGCAGATAACAGGCATCCTCTTTTTCAGAAGCACTCACAATACCCCTGAAAGGAACAGAAACACCCTGCCAGCACAGGCTGTGTTCTGGGGGGATCCTAGCTAAGAGCTCGGCTAGAGTCTGTTTCTTCAGTCCTCCCAAGTATTTTGTTATCCAACTCAGTCTCCTTCCAATTAAACTAGCCACATGGCTTTTTCTTTACATCCACTATATATTGACTTAGTAGTCTGTGTGACCTTGTGTAAATTGCATAACTTCTCTTAGGCACCAGGTCCTCATTTGTAGAGAGGAAATATGGTAAGTAGGTGCCATCTGGGAGGCTGAGGTGAGCTTCTGTCTGTGATACCAGCAGGATATGGGCACAGGGTGAGCCTTTACTTAATGCTGACAAGGATCCCACTCGTTTCTCTAGCTGCAGGGGAGGTGGGACAGAGAAGAAGGTGGGCTCTGGAGGCCATCACGAGTAAGGGATATCGACTGGCAATAACAAATCAGCAGTTTTGAAAGTTCACTGAAAGGAACGCATCTTCAAGTGGTAACAATGGGAGAAAAGCCTATCTGGGTTGCAACTCCCTGTGCTGCAAGTCTCCAACACAAACAAGAAGAGTCTTCTGGAAAAGCTGCGGGGAAGGTATGTGGGTGTATTTATGCCTCTGGCTTATGATGTTCACATCAGGTTTCACCGAGTGCTCTTCAGCCTTCACTGAAAATGCTAAGAAAGCCACCAGTGTGGAATTTTCTCTTAATTAGGATCGAGTATAACACGAAGCCCAGCCAAGAGGAGACAGTGCTTTCAGGATGATCGCATTGCTGGCATGCTTCCTGGGCCTGAGCCTAAAGGAAAGTTAAGTAAACAAGTTTACACACCCACCGCCCTCAACTCATGAGATTTGCCATGGAAAATTTATAATGTACAGTGAGTACATAAGCTGGATTTTAGCTCTGGTGGGTGATTTCCAAGATAGAGAAAAATTCTGCTCTAGAAACTTAAAAGAAGAGGGCCTCACCCTCAAACCTTCAAAACAATACAAGGCGGGGTTCTGAGCAGAGTCGCATCCACACTCACTGTCCCCAGGAACTTAGCCCCTCATTCAGTCTCTAAGAAAATGCTTCACCTCTAAGAATCCATATGGTGGCCTCCCTGGTGGTGCAAGGGGTTAAGTCTCAGCACTACTAAGGTTCTGCAGTCACTGCAGCATGAGTTAGATCCCCTCCGGGGAGAGGACCCTCATGTCACAGCAGACCTCTCCTGTCTTGTCTGCTGCTCCCCTCAGCAGTGCATTTCAGTAGATCTGCCTGTTCTGCTCCCTGCTCTGTTTCTCACCCCACGGTCCCCATACCTCTGTCCTACATCCCAGCTCTTGAATGCATACATGAATAGATCTTTAAGAAAAAAAGAAGCCACATGGAACATCAGGGTTCCTGTCCTTGCTCTTCTCTGAGTTCATGCTGAGCCCTGTGCCGATACCTTCTTGATCTTCAGGACGGTGCTCAATCAGGACACCACAATCAAAATATGAGTGACTCCTGGGTTCTGGGGTCATTTCATTACCAAGTGACCTTGGTCATGAAGATGAAGAAGGAAGCCATTGCATTCAATTTACCTAGGGTTTGCATAGCATTTACACCAAGGTCCTTCCCTTGTCAACAGGGTAAAAATTTAATAAGGATCTATGTCTACTGCTAAAAGATTTCTTCCCAAATTCTCTAACCCTAAAACTCTAGTTGGCAAAGGTATCTGTTGATTCACAGCTGAGATAATAGACTACTCACACACTACCCCTGGGGCTAGCAGTTACTGTGGTCCACATACATTTCAAAAACCACTTCACCTTGCGTACTGTTGTCTAATGGAACCTACAGGGAAATGAACCAAGCAGGCAGATTTCCACCTGTGAGCCTGGGAGATACTAATTTGATAATATTATGAATTGTGCTTCTTTTTGACTTGCCCTCTTAAGAATAATAAAAGAATGGTTTCCTTTGTAATTAAGAATATAACTTTACTTCCATTCTAATGCACTTTAGGTTTCTTTTACATTTTGGTATTTTTGAAATCAGAAAATATCAATTAAGAGATGAGTGCATTCAAAGTAGAATTTTATTATTCTTATTATTTGTTAGTTACCAGATCTTATAAAATAGATATCTAATAAAACAGGTAACCTGCATTGTTCTCCAACTGGCTTAAAGGCTGACCTATCACGTACAGTAATTCTAATTCTAAGTATTTCAATCCCTTTTCCCTTTAATCTAGTCATTTTATATTAGAATAAAAGTAAGTTCCACAGCATGTCATCATAGATGTGAACCAAGCATGAAGATAACTCTCATCCTAGATGTTTAAATGAGCACATTTCCTATACAACCATATAAGACATTCAGTTTCATGTTTTCTATGTTGTAGCTATTCAACTTTCATGAATTTGTCTTCTATACTGGTATCAGTCAGACTTATTCTAAATTGATGGAAATGTATATATTTGCACCGCCCAATAATATATTGGCAGAAACTAGGTCCATGTGGTTACTGAGCACGTGAAATAAGCCAAGTGAATGTTAGGAACTTAAGTTCTAGCTGAATTTTATTAATTATAATTTAACATTATATATTAAACTGGACAGAAAATCATATGTATTTCTATATGCATATATAAGTAAAAGTAATCATTATTAATTTAATAATATAGCTTCAGTCATAAAACATTATAAAATTATTTAAAATAGCAATACAATAAAGTTATGCCCTATAAAATTATAGATGAAATAAATTAGATATTGGAGATACACTGTGAATTTTTAAAGAAGGTTGAAATTATATATGGCATTAAAAGATGACTACTACGTGTCTAAAAAAGGAGAGCTCCAATTTAACTCTCCTGCCCAAATCGAAACTCAAAGAAAATGACTATTAAAAAAAAGGAACAGTAAAAATACATACTACTACTAAAACTAGGAAAGTAACCATTCTTGGGCCCATAGTTTGACCAAGGTACAGAACTTAGTATGCAGATGGCATTATGCAGTTAAAGAAAATCAAAGAAATCAGTTTTGTGTGGAGAAGTGCAAAGAGAGCCCTTTGTCTTCCCCACTAAAGTCCTAGTTAGTGACCTTCAGATTCCCAGCACCTGTGGCATCAGAATGACCAGGGAATGTGAGAAATGCAGAGTCTCAGGCATCACACCAGCCCCACTAAATCAGAACCCTGGGGGTTGGAACCCATGTCAACATGTCCTCCCTGCAAGTTTTCCTGCCCACTCAGTATGAGAATACCCTAGAGGGCTCCTTCTCAACTTGCACTGCTCCTTGTCATCACCTGCAGAGCTCAAATGACTGATTCAATAGATCTATTCCAGAAGACAAGAATCTACAAATATTAATTCAGAGGCAAAGTAGGTAGGTAGATGTGGAAGATCCAAGATGTTTCTAGAGGGAGATGAAAGGAATAGAGCCTATATAAAGAGAACATAAAAATGTGTATAAAAATAAAAGGTCATTTTTACTAAGGGGAAAAGCCTTCAGCAATCACTATTTTCATACTAATATGAAGATGAGCGCTTTTATCTAAGTCTACTTTTTGATAAATGAGAACAACAAGAGATATCTGATATCTCAAGATATCATATCTTCAAGAGATATGAAGGTCACAAATACATCTGAATGCAACCCCTGGCACTTGTCACCTGAGACTAACACTTGTTGGAGGAAGATGTCATTCCAACAAAGTACTCTCAAGACAAGCTCCTTCCCACTTTTCCAACAACGCTAGGACAGTTCAAGAAAATGTGGAACTAGGGCGGCAAAACATACTGCATTTCTATGCAGTGATACCATAGAGCATTTTCAATCTTCTTTACTTGTCTCTTGATAAATAATTATAACTAAGTCCCACTGGAATGTCACAGAAATATTTTTAATTTAAAATAATCCAAGGATCATTTAAAACATGGTAGGTCCTTTATGTAACATCACCGTCCCTCGGAGCATGCATGCTTGCAACTGCAAATTCTCTCAGCTTGGTATGACCCTTAAAGTCTTAGGGAGCTCAAATGCCCCAAGGGAGTTCTGTTATTTAGAACAATAGGAACATGTGAGGGGTCTTTGCCTTGCTCCTCACAGATACAAATGTAAAATGTGTTCCTGTGAGGAAAATCTGAGAAAAGAGAGATGGCTAGTTAAATAACCACACACAAGGTTCTACATAAAATCTTAGCAGGGAAGTGCTTTTCATCGCTTCCTAAAAGAATTGCTCCTGGAAGTAATGCCTATGGAATCTGCATCCTCATATAAACCAGGGATCACCTTATTGTCCTTTACCTAAGGCCCCACATATTTTTTTTGGTATCAAGTAATTACCTACCCAGATATTTTTAAAAATCAAACAAAACCTTCATCTGCCCAATGTAAGAATTCTTTGTTTCCCAGAAAACTGTCTTACAATATCAACAACCTACCATACTTTTTGCCAGCTGTGCTGTGAACATTAAAAAAATATATATCATTCAACTCCAAATTGACTTTTGGCATCCTTTACAATTAGTCTAGTTTTGTCCTTAGGGCAGATAAGCTCTGCTCTTTCAAGAGGAAATTTTGTGGTTACCTGAAAATAGCTCTCAGTAAATTGACTCAAATACTGCCCTCCATCCCTAACTTCCCTTTCCCAGTGTAAATACCCTCCCTCCTCCCACTCATTTGTGGGTGTGTCATACTTCATTGTTTATGTATCACTCACATGTTGGTTTTCTGACTCCTAAATCCCTCTTAAAATTCTGTAATCTTAACTGAACATCATACTCAAGTATAACAACATAATGAAAGCAGCTGCTACTTATGGAAGTATCAGTGCCAGGCACTGCAAAGATCACTATCTTATCTCATTATGAATTGGGTATCACAATATTGCAGAGATGGGGAACTACACTCAGAAGAAGCTAGGTGACTGGTTCACTTAGTTTGAGGGACTCATTCATGTCAGCTACCTGTGTTCAAGGAGAGGTCTCCCATCTGCTAGACCATACCAACATAGACCCTGTCTGACCATGACTTCCTCTAGCATAGATACCATGAAATCCACTGACATACTCCGAGGCAGCTACTACTTTCACCTTAGGAGTGGAGGAACACACTGCACTTTTCTCAAGTCCTTCAAAATACTGTATGTATATCTACTGAAGTATTGGCAAGTACAAAGCACAGCCAGGGTCCAAAATAGTAATCCTGTGCCATAGTAAATTTGGATTAAAAACTTCAGTCTGATTCAATGTATACATCTAGAGTGACTTCTTTTATAAGCACTATTAAGAATGGAGTTGTGGAAAAAAAATAGAGCCTCTGTTCCATCATCATATAACAGAAGGATGTTTTTGTATATGACATCCAAATTGGAATTCAATCAGATGACAAGGACATTTATATCTTCTGCTTTCTTAAAGTGAGCTGAATGTCTTTAGGAAGAAGTGTAGTCTGACATTCTAACACACTCACAGGAACCTTTTACTACTCTGAGTTAGGGGCTTTAGATGGTTGACTAGTGACCATCATCGTCTTCAGTTAGTTTCGACAGTAACAAAACCATAAATGGATTAGTTTAAAACTGAAATGTCCTTTACACTTCATCCAAGTAGAGATGTCAAAGAGCTTTAAATCTCCTTCTTTGTATTGTTTTTATTATTCTTTATCTTTTGCCAGAAGCAAAAAATTAATTTGCATTTTATATCATAGACACAGTTGGTTGAGACATTCTATAAGAAGCAGAAAGCCCTACTGACAGAGATTCATTTGGAATGTAAAAGCCAGAGCCAGAAACAAAATCTACAAAAGCTGAGAAAGATATGCTGTGATTTGGGTTTCTCCTTGACTGGGTGGCAATATAGGGCTTTTAAGATATACAATAAAAGTGAATCTTATTATATCAATAATTATTACTAAAATTGATATTAGATATCTACTCTGTGCCAAAGTGCTAGATTCTTTACCTGCATTAATTCATTTAATCCTCATGAAAAATTCATGCAGTAAATGGTCTTACCCCTATTTTATAGATGAGGAAACAGGCATTTTCCCTGTAATACAGATAATCATGACATAGCCCTATGAAATCTCCTGTTGGCTAATCCTCTAATCTTCTGTACAGAACACTACTGTTGAGAATGACAGAGAAACCAATGTTGAGAATCAAAGCACTGACCTTAGTCTCCTACACACTGAGGCTACCCCATACACAGGTGAGATGAAACACAAAAAGTGTGGAAAATAGGAACCTTTGACTTTAGTAGTCTCAGCAGCTTGTCAGTGGGTCCACTGGAGAGAATTCCATATTCCCACTTTGCATGACCCATGAGAACCTGGAACCTGGTTGAAGACTTTAAAATAGCCATACTTTTGTGAAAAGGAGAGGAGGGCTATATAGCTGATATTAGTACTGAAAAGTAGATCTAGCTCAATAATAGAGCTATTCCCAATTCAAGGATAAGCAGTAGTGCCTCCCCACCTCCCTTTTTTTTAAACACTTTTCATTTCTGGATAGACCAAGCCGAGTGACCTTGCAGTGTAATGATGTATTATATCTTCATAATGTGATTTGAACTTAACATGTATTTTTTAAAAAGTGAGTTTTTTGACTTGTCCTAAAATTCTATTTGGCAGCATTACATTTCAAAGCATGGTCATACTTGGAACAATTCATTACTTCCATATTATACTTCATCTTAATCCTAAGTAGTGAGAACACTCAAAAGAACTTAGTTTATATAGGCAAACACATCACTTTGTTTAATGTAGTGTTTTAGGAAGACATCTCCCTGGAAATATAGATGAACATTCCACTGTCCTTTTTCCAACCTGACCAAAAGTTTTGGAGCAAGATATATACAAATTATGAACATGAATGTAGACATAGTCTGATGGGTTGCTTTCAATCACACAGATAACAGAAACACAGAAATAAAAGGTGAGAAATGGGTGTTAAGTGAAAGAGTTAAAATATTTGGAAATGTATTTTCATTTTTTATTTTGTCAATCAAAGGCCTACTTATTGTCTGCATGAAATACTTGGTTCATTTAGTTCAGCAAATTCCATTAATTTTGTAGAATTTCTCCATCCCCTAAATTAAAGAAAAAATATGTAATAAGCATAGTGTATACTGACCATCTAGAATTCTCATATTTTATTTCAAAACTTTCTCTAGTCTTTCTTTAACATCTTAAGTACTAAATGCTTCATCTAGACAGTACTTTTCACTAACGCAATTTTATATTTATTTCCCTAACACATAATTTACGTTATTCATTTACTTAGATAATATTGATCTCTCTCATGAAAATGAAGGACAGGGATATTGTCTATTTCTACTCACCATTGTATTGGTAGAGATTATTATAATACCTGTTAAATAATTAGTTTATTAGATTTTTAAAGAATGAGCAAATTCCTGTATGAATCAATACACTCATGAATGAAGAATGCGCTCAATTCTGATACTCTCCTACTCCAAGCTTCCCAGAATCAAGTTTTATTATCCCCTTTGAAATCAACACAATATAATAAGTGTTGTTAGAGAGACAGATGGTAATGACTTAGCAACCCACTAGTAGGATCACTTACAATTGAGAGATAGAGAGAGAGGAAGAACAGGAAGTAAAGAGGGGTAGCAAGGAGGAAAGCAGAGATGGAAAAGGGAGGAGGGGAAGGGAATTGTGATATGATGGGGAGAGGACATGAAGAGAAGAGAGTGAGAACACATGCATAACTGGAGTTTGCCTAATGGGAAGGGATGTAGGAATAAGGTAGAATGCCAAGCATCAACTTCAAAGTTAATTGTTTGAGGGGTAGGATTAGAAACTCATTTTGATACATTTAGTTAATGACCTACTTACAATATAGGGATCAGATAACATCATATGGTTAGTGTAACACAATATTCATGCTCTATAACCGCAGATTTGGTGCCTCACTAAAACAAAACAAGCTGCTCCCCTCTTTTCTTTTTTTTTTTTTTTTTTTTTTTTTTTTTTTTTTNCCCCCCTTTTTTTTTTTTTTTTTTTTTTTTTTTTTTTTTTTTTTTTTTCACAAAACAGGCTAATATCCTAAATTTTTGAAAAGGGATCTTTACTGTTACTCTAGTCTTTCCAATATCACTAGCATTATCAATATAAGTCAGTTATCAATTACTACATAAGTAGAGAATCAGTGTCACTTAATGGCTGCAAATCTTAATAACTATACCGTTTTGAATCTGTTTTCCCAGTTGAAAAGACAGAAATATCTATCTTGTAGACTTTAAGCTAAAAATGCTTACAGGAGACAAATACAGTCAATGATATAACAATAATGGGAGAAGTTGACCAAGAAGGTCAATATACAAGTATGCTCAACACTGGAATGTATATTCCATAACTAAAGGGAGAAATAAATAGCAATAAATATAATAGGTGGAAATTTTCAATCATGATTAGATCATCTAGACAAAGAATTAATAAGGAAGCAGCAGATCTGAACAGTACTCTAAATGAACCTATAAAGTATATTCCATCCAACAGTAACAGAACACACATTCTTCTTGGGTATATGAGAACACTTTCTAGGACTAGTTATATGTTAGGCCACAAAAAGTCCCTATAAATTCAAGAAGATGAAAATTAAATCAAGTGTATTTTATGACCACCCTGGTATAAAACTAGAAATCAACAACGGGGAAAATTGGAAAATTCACAGATGAAAATAAAACAATAAAATTCTGAGTAACAAGTAGATGAAAGAAAACAAAAGGGAGGGCCTCCCTGGTGGCGCAGTGGGTTAAGCAACGCACTATGAAGCAAACCACAGCCACTGCAGCAAGAGTTCGATCCCTGCCGCCGGCCAGGGAGGGGACCCACATGGCGTAGCAGACCTCTCCTGCCTTGCCCGCTGCTCTCCTCAGCAGTGTGTTTCAGTCAGTCTGCCTGTTCTGCTCCCCGCTTTCTGTGGTGAATCCTCTCACCCCCTTCACCTCTGGCCTGTACCCCAGTGCTTGTATGCATAAATAAATAAATCTTTAAAAAAAAAAAAAACAAAAGGGAAATTAACATATTGAGACAAATGAAATGGATACAACATGTCAAGTGTTTGACGCATGGGATACATCAATCTCACCCCCTTCACCTCTGGCCTGTACCCCAGTGCTTGTATGCATAAATAAATAAATCTTTAAAAAAAAAAAAAACAAAAGGGAAATTAACATATTGAGACAAATGAAATGGATACAACATGTCAAGTGTTTGACGCATGGGATACATCAAAATCAGTTAATAGGAAAACTTATAGTGATAGACACAGATATCAAGAAAAAATAATGTTAAAAAAAAGAACTTAGCATTATAACAAAAGGAACTAGAACAAGAAGTACAAACTAAGTTTATAGAAGCAAGGAAATAACAAAGATCAGAATAGAAAGAAGTCAGAGAAAAGAAAATAGGGAGGAATTTCTTTTGTTTTTTTTTTAAGATAAAATTGATATACCTCAAGCTAGACTAATCAAAAAGAAAATCAACAACAAATTGGGTATAGAAGGAAGGCACTTCAACATAATTAAGGCCACATATGGCAAGTCCACAGCTACCATCATACTCAATAGTGAAAGGTTGAAAGATTTTCCTCTCAGATCAGAAATAAAACAACAAAACCCAAACTCATCTTCCTAGTCAACAAAGTACTGAAGTCCTAGCCAGTGCAGTCAGACAAGACAGAAATAAGACATCTAAATCAGAAAGGAAAAAGTAAAATTCCCTTTACTTGTAGATGACATGTACTTATATAGAGAAAACTCTAAAGACTGCCAAGAAACTATTATAAATAATAAATGAATTCAATAAAGTTACAAGATAAAAAATTCAGTTGCATTTCTTTACCCTGCCAATGAACTCTCTGGAATGAAATTAAAATAAAATATCATACATAATTGCACTACAAATAATAAAATTCTTAGATATAAATTTAACCAAGCAGGTGAAAGATCCATACACTGAAAACTGTAAGACTTTGATGAAAATTTGTGAAGAACAGACAAATAAATAGAAATCCCATTTTGTAGAACAGAAGAATTGATATTATTTAAATTTCCATTTTCCCAAATCATTTGTAGATTCAATGTAATCCTTATCAAAACTGAACAGGCATTCCTTTAACAGAAATATAATAAAAGCCCTGAAATTTGTGCAGAACCACAAGAGAAATGAATAGACAGCATTTTTGAACAAGAATAGCAAAGCTGGAGGGATCATATTTTCTGATTTCACACTGTACTACAAATCTCCAATAATCAGAAAAAGTATGGTACTGACATAAAATCAAACATGCATTAATGGAAGAAATTATTGAGAGCTCAGATATTCTCACATATATGCTTGATGAACAGTGGACAAGGGAGTTAAGAGTATCCAATGGAGGAAAGATAGTTTCTTAAAGAGTGCTAGGAAAACTTGAGTTTTCACATACTAAAAAATTAAATTTGGCTCCTATACATAACCACAAAAATTAACTTGTAATGGATTACAATGGATTGTAATGCAAACCATAAAATTCCTAGAAAAAGCAAAGGGAAAGGCTAATATTTTTTTTTGATATAAACACCAAAACACAAGAAGCAGAAGCAAAGTAAACTCATGAGACTATAAGTTATGTTAAAAAGAAAAAAAAAAAAAAAAAAACCAAAACTATGTAGGTGACTTATGTGTCAACTAACCTCACTGTGGTGATTATTTAACAATACATGCAAACATAAAAAAAATCACGAAGTCCTTACACATAACAATTATATTTTAATAAAGCTCAAAAAACCCTCAAACAATTCTACCTCATTTATAAAAGGGTAACTGTGGACTGAAATGAAATATGTAAAAGCTCCTTTATGAAACTCTTTGAGTCTAAAGAATTATGTTAACTATTAAATATTCACATTAGAATTATAATTACATAAAACACAGTGCTTCTAATATCCTTCATCATCAATTCTTTAAAATATATAGGCATTATTTACTTATCTAAGAGGACTGTGTAAAGTTCAAATGAAATCACATCAGTACAAGTGTTTTAACCAATATGATTATGATTATTTAAAATTCCAAACAAACTCTACCACAAAAATTCAGTCTCCAGCACAAAATTCATGAGTGTCATATAACAACACACTTTTCTCAAAATATTCTTACAATCTAACCAAAGAATCTGCACTTTGAAGAACATCATTCCACACTCTGATGTTTATCAGAAGTTATGAAAACACAAAGTTATTCCAAGGAAAGTTACAAAAACAAGCACAGATACGTTATAGGTCAATTTCATTAAATAATTTTGTAAGAAATAAAATGTGAATATAATGATGATTTGGAAATTAAAATATGGGAGCTGTTTCTTCTATTGTACATGCAATTAATTATCCCTGGAAGCTATTTTTTTAATTGGCAAAAATACCAGCAATGTGTCATAAATGCCATATTTCTGCTCTGAGCAGTGATTTAAAGAAGCGCTGTTTGCCTCAGCTAGAGCTTCTTGTGAAGGCTTAGAGTATTCTCACAGCAGTTGTTACTCATTATCAAAAGGCTGGATATAAAATTATCATCCAATTGTTTAATGGAGGTATGAAAACATGGCAAGAACTTGATCGAGAAAAGAAATAAAAAGTTCTCTTCTACCTCAAACAACCTCCCTGTGTGACCTGGTTATAAAAACAATGTTTTCACCCACTCCACAGGGCAGGGGACAGAACTGTCACGAAGGATGCTGAAACTATGGCCTAGAAAATTAACAATAGTGCAAAACAGGTCAGCCCAGGAAAGAGAACACACACACACATAAACCAGCCTTGCTTCTCATATTGCCTTTGGCAAGAATGAGAAAAAAAATTATAGATCCTGAAAATTGTCTCTTGGGTGGGAAGAGAAACATTCCACCAATTCTCTATGAATGTATAATGAATCCAGAAGGCTACGTTCATTTTAAAATTGTAATAGATAGCATGTAGGAGAGGCAAAGACAATCAGGGCATCTTAGGTCAGCCTGCTGGCACCACCATCTACTCTCCCAAGTTGTAGCTTTTTGCCCCAACTCCATACTTTAAGTGCCAGGAATAGCTCTTGCTCCTCCAAGCTCTTTACTTCTTTTTTTGCTGTATTACTTCTTCCCTGTCCATATAACCCAAGGACTAAGGGGTGAGACTAAAAGGGTCACAATAGCATTGGAAGAATATATATCCCCCCACACCAAGCTCTGTGCAAAAACCATGCTGGACCCATGGTTTGGATATGAACTAGGGGAAGAGGCCTCAGCCTAAGGAGAACCTCTGAGCTGAGTCTGCCAGTTTAGCTGGATCCTTAGAAAGACTTACAGCTTTCAATTTCCAAGGTGCAGTTTTGTTCATCCAGTGGGTACCGCCTTAGGTCCATCATGCAAGCAGCTGTGGTTGTGATTCTAGGGGAGAAATAATGATACATATTGTTAACCAGAATGTAGCTAAACTTAGAAAAATTAAACCCAAGTATCAAAGAGGACAGCCTGGGTCTCTAGAAGACTGATTACAAAAAAATCATCGCAAGGTTGGATAACCAGTTTTCTTTATGAGCTTTATGCTGACTTGTAAAATTGAAGAGACTAAATCAGGATTGTCCCAAAACATGGACCATTATCTGCTTGTACCAATATTACCTTGCCTTGTTAAACAGGCAGGTCCGTATTCCATAATAGTTTGGTAGGCAGAGGTGATTCCAGTACTCTAGTTTATATGCACCCAGGGATTGAGAATACTGAGTAATACTGATTAGAATACTGAATCCTAACTACAAAGAGTAAACAAACAAACACATACAGTCCTAAATGATTTGTCAATATTGTTTATTGATCAATGAGGCAGCATTAAAACACAACTTAGGTATTCTGACTGCCTCACTGACATTCATATCAAGATTTCTGTAAGAACTGGTAGCTCCAAAATACTATTAAAATAATCTAAAAGCAATATAAGAAATATATAGATAAATAAATAAAAGAACACAAGAGAGTATCTTTAAAAAAGACTTAGAGAGCAGAAATGACATTGAATTTGACCAACCTGACCTACTCTAATCTGAGGGTCATTGTACTATTTGTTGGGGATGAGAAATAAGACACCAGTCCCAGCTTGGGAGAAGTAGTACACATCGAGACCTTTTCATTACAAAGGATGTGGGCAAAACTTAGACAAGTAATCCAGTGGCTAGAGTGGAGGGAATTCCTTGGTGAGGTTGGAGAGTCCCACTGCTCAGCTGTAGGGTGGAAGAAATACTTGATGAACTTCATGTAAGTAGTTTTTGCTGCCTAATTTGATCACTGCTTCATTATGGTTTGGGCTCTGTTAATTTTTGCTTTATTTTCAGTAATAATTGAGTATCCTAGGGCCTACCCTCATCCTTGGTTCCTAGTTTCCTTCACCAAAGCATGTTGGCTACTCTGACTCACCTCCTTGGATGCCTGTTGTGCCCGCTCCAAGTTACAACATTCGCTTGGTCTCCCCGCCTCTCCAGGGCATACAACACTATCCACACAACAGCCAGAAGTCTTTTAAAAACATAGATCAGATTGTAGCACTCCTCTGGCTAAAAATGTGTAGTGACTCTTCCAATAAAATCCTAAGTCTTGGCTTTCGCTAACTCTGGTCTGAATAATTCAACCCTTCCTCTCTCATATTTTGTCACTGTCTTCCAGACTTCAAATGTGTTCTCTCTGCCTAGAATATACATCACCCTGATCTTCACAAAGTCTACTTCCCTGATCCCTTGACGCAAAAATGCCTCCTTTGAGAGGCCTTTTGTAAGCAGATGACCCAAAGTGGCTGCCTTAGTTAACGTACACTCCTTCTTCTCTGCCTATTCCTTCAAATATCAGCACAATCTGAATTAACCTGCTTATTTTTCTTTTAAGAACTGTGTATTTTATCTAGTGAACTATTTAAGGGTACAGACTTTGTTATATTTATTCCAACCAATGGATGAATTATAAAGGTAAGCAGTTGAATTTGCGAATAAAACATATTTTACTTAAAAGATTTTTTATGCCTTTTTTGTTTCCCTTTTTTTTACTTAAAAATATTATGTGTCTTTGGTTTGCAGGGATTCTCTTCATATTGTTAACAGTAAATAAATTTCAGTCCACTTAATATTATATGACTATGACCAGAGGTTATCTTATACAAAGAGATTATTTCTGCTTTCAGTGGGACTTATCAAATACTTTATATTTGATAAATTCTATATTTGATCCATTTATTTTATACATTGTCTATTTCAATACATTCTATATTTAAAGTTTATACTTAGTTTCATACATTCTACAAACTATTTTATATATTCTATAAAAATGAACATTCACATTTGATTCTTCACTGAGGATTAAAAAAATGCTAAAAATGTTGACTATGTACTAACTGGCTGGATTCTCATGGGTCCACAATACTTTTTAACATGTAGATACAATATGAACTGCCTCTGATTGACAGAAATCTGTATTACTCAGAAGAGAAATTTTCAAATGACGGGACAGACCTAACTCCCATGCTATGTACGCAAAATAGCAGAAGTGATCCTAGTCTTGAGAAACCAGAGAACACTAATTTCATCTGACAGAATGAAGACAAAGGACATAAAGGTACAAGGGCACACATAGGATAGAAAAGGAGAGAGCCATAAACAGATGCCCAACTGTGTAAATGAGGTGAAGTCTGTAATTGCTACTATAGGTTGTGGTTCACACAATCTGCTGATCCATATTCATGGAAGCCAACATCTGTGAGTTAGTGCTGTGAACACTAATGCTGTGAGCACGAGAAATGAACTGACTGATGCTACTGCCATAGCAAGGAGTTTCTATTCATGCTTTAAAAATAAATTAGAAAATGTTTTTAGCTAGCATTCATATTTTCACCAGTGCTTTACTCTTTTTGATGCTATAATACACTTCATAAAACCAAGTGTGTATATAGATGTTTGCTGGTCCATGTTTACCGGGCATTTGTATCTCCTACTGAATTAAAGCAGAAATTCTGTAGCCAAAACATTCCATTTGGAAACCTGATTATATAGATCAGGATGAATGACCTGGAAAGAGTCATTTATATTCTCCAACAATTGGTTTCCCTTGATAATTTGAATTAAAAACTTGCCATCCTAATTTGTTTTGAGATGAAAAAAGTAGAATGATATCTGTAACTCATAAAATGCAGTACAACTTTTGTTATAGTTATTACTAGTAAGTTATAGTTATAGTCATTGCTAGTAAGTAAGATACAGTGATATCTTAAGTGAATTGTGTTTATTTTGGTAGTATCATATGTATGTATTTGTATACATGAAGAAATGTAAAATGCTCTCATACTGACTCCAAACATACACACTTATATCCGCTAATAGGTATTGTTACATATAATATATATTCATAAATAAATATATATTTAGCATGTGCTAAACATATACTTACACTAAAAGGTAGATGTAAATAGCTTCCTAACACAAAAAGTATACAAAAATTTTACTCTGTATGAGTATATGACACTCTACTCGACAGATGAAAGTCCAGACAAATATTACAAATATGAGTTTTTTCAATGTGTTCTGAGGTCCTGAGGTCTGGAACCACTTATGTTTTTGTCTTATTTGTATTCCAAGCACTTTTCCCAGTACCTGGTACATGCCACCAACCCAAGATTAAAAATCATCATCATCAAAGAGAAGAACGTCATGATAATTAACACTGCCAAACTGAGATTTTAGAGCAATTCTCTACATTAAATACCTGATTTAATTTATGTTAAAAATTTTTCAGATATATTTGAAAGTCAAAATTATCTTTACAGGGCCTCCATGGTGGCGCAGTGGGTTGAGCAACGCACTATGAAGCAAACAGCAGCCACTGCGGCATGAGTTCGATCCCTGCTGCCGGCCAGGGAGGGGACCCACATGGCCCGGCAGACCTCTCTTGCTGTGCCCGCTGCTCCCCTTAGCAGTGTACTTCTGTTGATCTGCCTGTTCTGCTCCCTGCTCTCTGTGGTGAATCCTCTCACCCCCCACACCTCTGGCCTGTACCCCAGTGCTTGTATGCATAAATAAATAAATCTTTAAAAAAAATTATCTTTACAGAAGACTTTTATTAAGAAATGTTCAGTGATAAGAATCTAAATCTAATTTTTGGTACAGTGATTTATAACAGGGCTGTTTCAGGAATAAGTCAATGCAACAGACATCCTTACTGGGCTCTTCATTTACATGAATTCTAATAAACATCCACAATGGACCTTACATGACCCAACCCACTGTCAAGAGTCTTTGAAATGAGGCTAGTAACTCATCATGCAGGTATACTGGTAAAGTTTCAGGAAATCGTGAAACATATGAAGACTTTTCTGTCTTCAAACCAAGCATACAGTTAATGAGGCCCCCAGAATGTACCTCACTTACCTGAGGACAATCTTCTCAAGTTAAAGGAGAAAAATGTTCCTCTTTGCATAAAGAAAGCCATCTCTGGGCAGCCCCAATTCTCCAACTGGCCCAGATGCTCTCTCTGGATAAATTTTTATACCTTAGCCACTAGACAATATTAACCCAAAATGGCTTGTGTTGTAAAATATTGATGCAAGTGTTTTATGATGCAAGTAAACTAAACACCTGACATGGCGTAAGGTTGTCATTAAAGGCATCTGTTCAAATAAAAAAATTACAACAACAATGCCAACATTTTGTACCAAAGTAATCAGGGATGTTTGTGTCATTAACGGAGATGTCGTGATGCCACCATATCATTCCAAGTTTAGTTTTTGTTTTGGCAGCGCATATACTGAAAAGTGGAATCAAGTTTAAAGATGACACAAGATAGTTATTAAGTAATTGGCTCTGTTTCCCCTTAGTCAATAGGAAAAAAAAAGAATCATGATCAATGTCACATGCTTTGGGTCTTTCAGCAAATTCTTCTAAGGAGCTAGAAAAGATGGTTAAATAAGTGCCTCATCATATGAGAAACTAGAATTTCAACCAGAGATTATTATAAGAAAGTATCTTGGAACTTCTACTTTGATTTCTTTATCTAGACAAACACCCAAATTTTCCACACAAAAGTTGTTTTTCAACATCTCTGTATGTTGAAAAAAGCATCTGTCTATCCCCAACTCTATTCAAGACATTGTACTAATTCACATTGTGCCTTTATTTTATTCTCCTTGTATTTTGTTCAAAATGCACATTTACTCAAAAACATGACTTCTAATTACAGACTATAGGAGTAGTAGGAATCATTACTGGATAAAAATTAAGATGGTAAAAAAGTAATTTTCAAAAAGTACTATTTTAATATAGATATATATTTATAGCTATAGAACAAACTAAATAAAAACATCAGTTGGTGGGGCCTCCCTAGTGGCACAAGGTGTTAATTAAGCATGGCCCTATGAAGCATCCACAGCTACTGCAGCACAAGTTCGATCCCTGGCCAGGGAGGTGACCCACATGGCATGGCAGACCTCTCCTGCCTTGCCTGCTGCTCCCCTAGCAGTGTATTTTGGTCAGTCTGCCTGTTCTGTTCCCCACTCTGGCTTTGGTGAATCCCCTCACCCTAGCACCTCTAGACTACAACCCATTCTTCTATGCATAAATAAATAAATAAACAAACAAAAACATCAGCTGGGGGAAATACAATTGAAGCATTAGAGTATGAACTAGAATTTTATTTTTTTTATTAGTTTTATTTGACATCATTTGTAGTCCCCAGGGGGTACCCACCACCATTTCACCCGTGCACCATCACCTCAGTCCCTTGTGCACCCTC
>JAGFMF010011983.1:3727252-3746995 GCA_019455555.1 Galemys pyrenaicus
GCTCTGTCTGTGGTGAATCCTCTCACCCCCCACACCTCTGGCCTGTACCCCAGTGCTTGTATGCATAAATAAATAAATCTTAAAAAAAAAAAAAAGACAATAGGGGTGGAGACTGTGATTAAGTGAAGAAAACACAACATATGAACAAGGTACCAATTAATCAGTTTTAGCTGATCATTATCATGTGGGAATTAACACCCAGTGTTTCCAAGATTTAGATTTCTTTTTTAAATTCGATTAGGAAAAACACATTTTATAATGTTCTAAATCTCAAAAGTACCATGTTGGTCAAATAAAGTACATCCATGAACTGAATCTATCCTGAGAGCTAATAGCAGACAGTCAATCTTTAATCTGTAATTTTATAAATGAGTATATCAAGTCAGTGAGACATTAAGTGATTCACCTTAATTGACACAGAGAAAGTCAGAATCAGGTTGTGATCTGAACCAGCAGTAACTGTATCTGAAGTTAAACTAAAGATCACTGGAAGTTAAGAATTTACTGGAGACAGTAGAAAGCAGTATGGACACATGTGGGGGCCAGGATAGCAACAGATTTCACTGCCTTTATTTTATTAATACCAGCCTTCAAATTTTAAATAATAGTGTACTACAGTTTCCAAGTAAACAATATAACAGATGATAATAGCCCAAAATAAAATTTTAAAAAGCAAATGTGAGCATTCTTTTTTATTGGTATTAGTGCAACAGATGAAAGAACATACCATTCAGTCATTTGGAGTCGGGCACGGATACTAGTGCTTACATTTGCTCTAGAAGTCACTTGATGAGGCCAGTCTGCCTGTCTTTAAAATGGAACTAATGACGCCCAACACAGAATTACTACAGGATGATATGGAACTGGATAACGAGATGACATGCTCTCATTCTGCTTGAGTGATAATGCCATGAATCTTGGTTTTTAAAATATTGCTTTAAGGAAGTCAGGAAAGGAAAAAAAAAATGTTTAAGGATTGGAAATGGGTGATTTGATATTAAAAAATTATGGTCAAATTTCCTGGAAAGTGTGATTAAAAACTCAGCAATGATAATAGTCAATTAAGTTACTAATAAGTGACTATACCATGCATCTAAAATGTGTTAGTGAAAAATTCAGACCATGTTAAAGCAAAAGTAAGGAAGGATGTGTAATATATTGTTATTGAGATTAATGATTTTTATAATGCATTACAGGACAGAAGAATTATTGAATTAAAGTCAATTTTCAGTTAGAGGAAATAAGCTGAGTTACTGTAAATTTTCCAGAAAATGGATGAATTGGGGAAATATTTACAATATTTACAATAGAACAAGAAAGTTCTGAATTTACAGTTGGGATTCCAAAAGACATTTAATTTTCAATTTTGGAAAAGAGGTTGGCTATTTGGAAGTAATTCTGGATTTAAATCTGAACCTGATGGGATTCCAGCTCTATAACACTGGGGTGAGTTTTAAATTCTCTGACTCTCAATTTTCTTTTCTGTGAAACGTGGCTAAGATGCCTACTTAATAGACACGCCAGTGAGAAATCAAACAAATGATGTATAAGAAGCACATAGCATCATTACTTGCACATCCTATGGGTTCATTACATGGTAACTTTGCTTATTATCACTACTATCATGATTTTAAGACTATGAATAAGGTAAGAGGAAAATGATGGGATATTTTTCAAAGAGAAAAAAGAAAGGATCAATCAAAACTATTATTTCAAACATAATGCAATTAATATTTTTAACACATGCATTGTCTGATGTTGCTTTTTTTTTAAAAAAGGAGTATAATTTATGTCAAGTCCAGAAGAATAAATTCCTGTTTATGCTTTCCTTTTATATAACTGGCAGAGATGTTCCATCTTAAAACTATGACAATGGAAAACACACTAAATAAACGTTTTGTCTTGGTCCTAACAATGAGAAAATTTCAAACAAAAACTATGTAGGCAGAGCCCTTAACAATAAACAACAGTCTTTATACCTCTTTTAGAATGAGATTTCACACAGTCTATGTCTTTCTGAAAAAGGATTTTTAAAGAAGATATACATAGCAGTGAGAAATACAGTGCTACCTGCCTCAGATCAATTTAAAAATAAATATCCAAGATTAGTAATGTCCTAAAGTGATTTTTCAATCACTTTTTCCAATGGTTTAAAATACATTTTATATTTTAGTACAATTAGGGCAATATTTTATTTCTGCAAATACTGACATAGCCACATTTATAAGATTGTTATTGGTGAATTATGAAATGTTCAATAAAGTTTTTGGAAGTGCTTTAGTTATCTGAAAGGCTGGGTCTTATAGTCTAATAAGAGAACAAATTATATAGAGATGAACACTTAGGAGGGGTCAACTACTAGACCATAGGTTGAATTTACCAACCACCTATTGCCATGGTCAGCACATGTGAGTCTGACTGCCTGTAAGGAGGACACGCACTGCCCAGTTCCGCCAGGGGCCCTTTCTCCCCTATTGCTTTTGCCCAGACTATTTTCACTCAGCAGCCATGCAGTCCTCGCAGATGTCTGACTCTGTGCTCCTGGCTCACAGATTCCAAAAGTCCAAGAGTGAGCCATAACAAGCTTTCAATTGTACTGATCCAATCACTGATCTTTCCCATGTGAATATGAGTCTGTAGGAATGAGATGAACCCAATTTACACTGAAGAGCCTATTCCATTTTAGAGTGAAGTAACTCTTTAGCAAGTCAAATAGATACATGCATGGGTTATGGGTGCAACGAACAAGCACGTAAGGTTAAATGCAGTGCCTTCAATAGATCTCACAGAGGGATGGTGACAGGCACCTGACATCCCAAGCATCATCTGTGTGCTGTCTAATAACAATGCAGCCATTTGTTATTAAATCTACAAAAGGAGGCATACTTTAAAAAAAATGTTTATTGATTAACACTGTTTTACAACACTGTGTATGATTTAGGGGTACAGGTTAAAACCACCTCAAATGCATGTCACCACACCATACCCACCATCAGAGCCTCCATAATTATCCCCCACAGTCCTCTGGGTCCCCTCCTCCATTTGTTGCCATCTCCATTCTTCCCCTCCAGCAGCCTCAATTCTGCAGTCAGATGTATAGGATTTGTTATGGTTTAATTTTGTCTGTTCAAAATGGTGCATACTTTAACTCTTTATTGAATTTGAACATTTTAAAGCATTCACAGAAACAGCTCACCAGAAGACTACTCAGTGAGTGCATAAGGACACAGTTTGATGAATTTGGGGAAAACATTCCTGAGTCACAGCATCCTGAGAAGTAGATTACTTCCAGCACCCCAGAAGTACTCCTCAGGGATTCCAAGCCACTACACCCCCAGCCTCCTCAGGTAACCACTCCTGACATCTCTCCCCTAAGATTAGCTTTCCTGGCTAATGAACTTCATATCAAAGGAATATAAAGGCGTGTTCTATTTTGTGTGCAGCTTTTTGTTGGGGGGGGGGGGTGGTGGTTCACCATGAGAGTCATACTTATACTCTGTAGGTTCAGGATAGAAACATCATCTGACTTCTGTGCCAGTAGATCTAATGAGGATTCTCCCAGGGACTTATTCTATGCCCCTCATGGATGTGGGGTAACTTGGTGGAAGACGCAGTGGAAGTTGGAAAATAAGAAAATACATAGAAATTATATAGAAATCTGGTTGGTTATTGGTGATTACATCCAGAGCAGCACAGATTTTTCTCCATATTAATTGATCCAGTTTAATCAACAGACACGGACCATCCCCAAACTGAATTAGAGCTTAGATTGCTATTCCTGTCACTGAGCACAATTATATAGCCACATTGCTTTAAGAACCTTAAAGGTACTCATGCAGGGCCTCCCTGTGGTGCAAGAGTTTGAGCCCCCACACTGTGGGGCTTCCACAGACACTCTAACACGAGTTTGATTCCTGGCCAGGGAGGCAACCCACATGGTGCAGCAGACATCTCCTGCCTCACCCACTGCTCCACTCAGCATTGTATTTTTTAAAAAATTGTTTTAAAACAGATCTGCCTGTTCTGGTCCCCGCTCTGTCTCTGGTGAATCCTCTCACCCCCTGTGCCTCTGGCCTGTACTCAGCTCTTGTATACATAAATAAATAAAATCTTTTTTAAAAAAAAGTACCCATGCATTTGACCCAGTAATACCAAGTCTAGTTATTACAGTTTCTCTTCCTAAAAGTTGCACTGTACTTTGCCTATGAAAAGTATACATACTTTTTTTTGAAAATCCATTAGAGAAATTTTAATTAAAAAATGAACAATTATCTGAAGAGGTGTGAACTTAATCCTTAATTTCACTTATAGTGTTGTAAGCCAATGGTATGGCAATAAAAAGTATAATTTTTGTTTTAAAAAAACTATTATAAAAGAGTAAATGAGAGAAATGAAACAGTAAAAAGTTAAACATTCTCTAAATATTCCAAAATAGAGGGTTGGCAACATATTGTGCAATCCATAAATATGATAGATTATAGTCCTTAAAAAAATCATACAGCAGGAAAATGAAGAGACACTCATTACATAAGGAAAGCAGAGGAAAGAGAAACGACATTTGTTGAATACAGTCATGTAAGATGATGGGGAGAGGACCAGATAATTTGTGATACCTCCAAGTGCTTTATTACTTTACAAACACATGACTTTGCAAGAAAGCCAATCAAGATGCTACAAATTCTGTCAATAGAGCCCATAGCTAGAGCTCTGATGTGCTCGACTGAATCATCTTAAAGCAAAACCTAGAAAATATATGGTCAGAATTTAAATTTGTGAGATTTTCTTCCTATAGCATAGGAGCTACAGCTAAGAAAGTAAATCATTCAGACCTTACATATCTTCAGAGATGACTGATTTTTAATCAATTATCATAAATCATGTTTGCATCAAAAGGCAAAGGGGGGGCCAATAAAGTGGCAATACCATTTCAGGAGTCAAAATAAACTGGGATCCAATAGTCAACACTATCATTATCAGCTATGTGACTCAGGCCTATTGCTTAACATCTCTGACATTCAATTTCTTCTTATTTAAAATGTCTATCTCTTGGAGTAGAAGCACACAAAGCACTTAATACAGTGGACCTGACACAAAATAATTACTCAAAAAGCAGCCATTAAAGTGAACAAATAAGCAAATGAATGAATGGAGATAAAAAGGAACTTGGAATAAACAAAACTACCATTAGCCAAAATGCATGCGCTGGGTCCAGTTGGGGCATGTATGTCTTAGTGGCATATACAATCTCATGGAGAATCTTCTAGCACCTGTACACAAAGGTAGTCATTGTCCTAGTCAGAAGCCACATGGAAAAGTCAATAGATACAACCCGGGCATCCACTGTGAGAAATTTCCCCTCAGAGTACCAGTGGGATCCTCCCATCAGCACAGCCAGATCAAGAGAGGTGTGTATCCATTCCCAGGGCTGTTGATGGCATCTGCGGCATGCACAGGGTATTTCTATACAGGGATTTGCAGGTACCATGGATGACAGATACTCTGTGACCATCTTTTGGGTGAGCTCGCCAAGAATTCCCAGCCACTGACACCCATCTGCTCTGCCCTGCCATCTAATTCCCTTTGCATTTCTCTTCTCTCTCTCTCTCTCTCTCTCTTTTTTTTTTTTGATGGAGTCCCCCTCCAGCCCTGTGACATGCTTCCCCATCTGTTCATGCAGATGGTGGTAACTGGAAAGTCTGGTGTCCCCAAATCCCTTCTGATTCAATCAGTTCTCTATAACACAGAGCAGTGGGGAAAATAAATGAGGAATCAAAAGCCACATTCTCAAGCTCTGTAAAGTCATGGTTGATATAAGGAATGTATACACATGTTCAGAACCTGGGTTGAAGTGAGTACCATCTATACAGCTAAACCCTTCCCTACACTCTCCTTAGAAAAGCTGTGTCTGCAATAGCTCATAACACCTAGAACATGGAATTAAAGTTCCCCTGACCCTTGCAGCCCCCAGGGGTTAGCAGTCAGCAACTAATGATCTATCATGAATTTGGTGCCTATATAAACTGAAAACTAAAAGAACAAATCAATTTTTTAAAACTATAGAAGGTTGTCACTGAACAATAACAATTTGATTTTACACAATTTAAAATATCACAAATGATGAAACTGAAATAAGCAATTCACTTAATATGGAAAAGAGATAGTCCAAGCATTATTTGAAAAGAACAAAATAACAAATGAAAAGCCTGCCAGGAATATAGCCTCTTCCTTATCTAAGATATTTGAGAGTTTTGAAATTAAACAAACACTGAAACTAGGGCCTCCCTTGTGGCGCAAGGGATTAAGCACCACACTATCAAGCATCCACAGCCACTGCAGCACCGGTGTGATCCCAGCCAGGGAGGTGACCCACATGGCACAGCAGACCTCTCCTGCCTCGCCTGCTGCTCCCCTCAGCAGTGTGTTCCAGTCCATCTGCCTATTCTGTTCCCCGCTCTGTCTCTGGTGAATCCTCTCAATCCCCACACCTCTGGCCTGTACCCCAGGTCATGTATGTACAAATAAATAAATCTTTTATTTATTACAAAAACAAAACACTGAAACTAAAACTGTTTATACAGACTAAAACAGCCTCTGAGATAATTTCAGAATCTTCAATCTCCCCAAACTGGAAGTCTAATAATGGATATTTAAATTTCTTCAGCTACCTGAAGTAGATCATACCTATTTTTATGATTGAGAAGGTTACATTTTGGGTCTGAAAAAATTATTATTACTAATTTATATGAAAAATTTTAAGAATCCCCAATTTAAAAAATCTACTAATACTTTAATTTGTAGTGGAGATATAACTACAATTTTATGGGAAAAAAAAGTCATAGAATACAGAAAGAAACTCTAAACTTTAGCATGGCTATTTCTTCTAACATTTGATATATTTTTAAATTTTTACTTTCCAAATTTTCTGTAATAAATGTATTGTGTGGGTAAATAGAAAACACACTCTCATTAAAAGTAATGAAGGGGAGTGAGGGAGAGAAGGGTAGAGAGGAGAGAAGTGAGGGAGGAAGAGGAGGGAGGAAGGGCAGAAGGGAGCTAGGGAGGGCAGAAGGGAGCTAGGGAGGAAGGGAGGGAGGAAGGGAAGGAAGGGAAGAAAGGAGGAAAGAAGGAAAGGGCAGAAAAGAGAGAGAAAGAGAGTGAGAGAAGAAGCGAGACAGAGAAAGAGTGAGCAAGAGAGAAATGGTCTTCAGAGTAAAACACTGTTTCTTTTGCCTAGAATTTTGGAGAAGTTATTTTCACTCTTGCATTGACTTTGCCCCTTATTCTTTCTCGGCATACTCTTCTCCTGTCCCAGCCACCCACGTAGTGGCACACATTTTTCCTCCTTGAGAATAACCCCACCAACCATCAAAGAAGAACCAGACCTTTGGTTTGTCTCCCCTCCTCATTGTGGGTTAATGACTGACTGTAAGATTAAGTCTTACAGTCATATAAAGGCTCCAGGAATTAACTCTTAGGGAATAACATCGTGGAGCAGTGAATACACAAGTCAGTGGCATGCTCAAGTACTACAGAAAGAGACAGTTCTCATGAACTGGACAGTGATGGACCACTGTATTCCTTATATTTAGACATAAGGAATTTGGCATTTTAGAATCAGAAGAAATGCAACCAGTCATTCCAGACAAATGAGCCAAACTATTTACTTATAACCTGGGAAAAATATTGCTGCCAGCAAATTTCTGTCCACATAGCAGTCTTCCTTCATTTCTTCCAACTCCTTCCTTTACCACCTAACACAAGCAGAAATCATGTGTGTGCATCCATGTGCATGCACACACAAGTGTACACACTGATGTACACACAAGACAGTTCTAATAACATAGAGACTTATTCTGTGCTAAGCAAAGAATATGATAGCTGTGCCCCGCAATCAGTGTGAAGCTATACACATTTCTACTCATAAAGCATTTGGTGATCATGAATAAACGAGAACATTCCCCCTTGAACTCAAGTGTAATGAATTTTCTGAGCCATATGTCTGAAAAGCGCCAGCTCTCATTTGAAAGTACTGTCTCATTGACTCACTGTGTGGTAGAGGCTAATGTGGGTCACCTACATTCCACCTTGATGCAATTCTCTCCACTTTCATGTCACGGTGTGTCTCTTAAAATACTGCACTGGTTACAAATGATAAGGAAATATCAACAAGCACAGTGCCAGTTGGGAACCCCTCCACAGTCACTTCATGTTTACATTTTAATCATAATATGGGGAGTCAAATTCATGGCAACTGTTGATCCTGTCTTGATTTTCAAAATGCCTTCTTCTGTTATGTTGAAACTGACATCACCTCATGTCTGTCTCAATACTAATATAGTTCTCTTGGATCGTAAAGAGGAAAGGTAAGTAGGACAGATTTCTTTCACTTCATTCAAACATAATAGTTTTCTAAAAATGCTATCCATTTGATTCGAACTTTCTCTCTCCACTCCTTGTGTTTTACCTCAGTATGCAGATCTACTGTTTAAAAGCATTAATAACCACTGGACCTGAGCCACCTGTATTGAGATAGAATGATAACTGGGTTTGAGATAAACCCCGCAGAGACCCTGGAGTCATTTGTCTGGTCCACAGAGAAGTGCTATGGAGAAATGGCAAAGGCTCATTCACTCACATTCAAGCAATTAATTTTCAGTGACTCTTTGCAGATAGACGCTGTTTGAGGTACAGAGACTCAGTGTGAAAAAACAGTGTCCCTGATCTCAGGGTGCTTATATTCTAATGGAAAGAAAACAGATGAATAATACACTTGTTTATGAAAACTAAATGCAGTCATGTAAAAGAGGAAATATAATAGCGAAGATATGGAAAAAATCCAATGTCCCAAAATAGATGAATGGATTAAGAAGATGTGGTACACACACACACACACACACACACACACACTGTGGAATACTACTCAACGATGAAAAGGGATAAAACCATGTCATTTGCAGCAATGTGAATGGAGATGAAAGGGATTACACTAAGCAAAATAAATCAGAAGGAAAAAACAAATATTGTATGATTCACTTATACATGGAATACAGAGACAAGGTCAGGAAAAGACAAAATTTGCAAGCTGATCAACGATCTGAGGCATACATTAGGGTAAAGGAGGAAAAAGGGGTCAAAACAGAAAAGGGAAAAGCACAGGGACTATGATGATGGATCACAGTGGGTATGGTGGTGGAATTAGTGTGGGAACTACACTTGAGAGAAGAAATCAAACACTGTTCCAAAATGAACAAAGATGTAAGAAATTGAATGAATAAATTTAATTAAAAAGTCCTTTATTGGGTACCTACTGTGTGCCATGACTCTTTGCAAGAGTCATGTTAGTTAATTTTTACCATATCCCTATAATTTAAATGCTATTATTTTCAATTTAGAGTTGTTAGATAACTTCTTAAAACACACACACACACACACAAAGTCTGTAAAAAAAAAAACTCCAGAATTTGCCTCTGTGCCTCTGACCCACTGACCTACCTTCCTTTCTCCCTCTTTATATTATACATCTTCATCCTCCACTAACCTCTAGGTGTAGGTTCAGGCTGCCTCATTTGTCTTTGTGTCTTGCCAGCCCTGGCATAATGTTGGTAAGCACTAAGGATTTACCACTACCTTTCCCTCTGGCCAAATATCAGCCACAATATTCATGATGGGAAATCACAAAACAGGTTAAGGTTAGACACATGGAGCAATCTTAATAAAAAGAATACATCCTTACAAATAACTTGATGTATGCCAAACACTTCACTAAATGTTTTATAAGTGTTCATCCAATGAATCCCCACAATAATCTTACAGTAGTATTTTGCTGATGATGGAGTTGAATCTCAGAAAATGGAGCAGAGCTAGTTAGTGACAGAGGAATGACTGAAATAAGACAGTTTAATGCACATACACGCTCCTGACAACTGCACTCCTGCTTCTCCAGTGGGCTGTGTCCTATGTCCCACAACATGATTATGTAAAATGCAGGGAGGCACTCTAGTTTTCTGATGCCAGAAGCAGCTTTGGTCTTTATCGAAGTCTTTTTCAGTGGTTTCCGGTCAACCTGTTACAACTGCTGGAATATAAAGTCTTAATTATTTTTCCCTATTATGGCTAGTGGGAATAATCCAACATGGTATTAGCTTCTTCCTCTAAATATTTTTGGCTATTTAGCATTTAGTTGCCTTTTATTCTCTCCATATGAATGTAGACTATGGGCTGCTTCTGAGACATGAAACCGTTTCAGCATTTCGTAATATGGTGACTGTGATCTATGTCATTAACCTATGATCTTCTGATTTCCAAAGGGAAGGCTTGCTTTATTTGTGACCTCCAGAATAATGAGATAAAGAGGGACTAGAATCTTTCCTTACTTCTATTTAGCAAATCAGGTAATTATTCTTTTATTGTCTTTTAACCAAAAATGTTTGGATATAATTTACATAGTTTGGGCAATGTATTTTTATCTCTGTCCATCTTTTTTTCTCCCCATGGGGAAGAAATCTGAAAAATCTTTTTAACATGTTCCAGAAAACAGAGATTTTTCTCCAGTGTACACTGGGATAATCTCCAATAGTCTGGGAGACAAAGGTACTTTTCCAGTTGACTGGTGGTTAGAAACATGGCTAATGCAGGCTGCTACTTCCCTGCTGTATTAGATATTAGATACCTTCCATGCTTCTAACCTGTGTTGATTCTAGAGTGAGGGTCGAGAGTCTCAAAGAGAGAATGCTTGAAAGTCCTCCATTGTACATGTACTGCTTCCTCAGGTAATCGCCTCCTGGATGATGTGTACAGGAACCGAGTTTCTTCAATCCCGCTGAGAAGCCTGTGGCCGAGGGGCCTTCTCAGAGTTTCTGGGAGCCACGGAACCCTGCAGTCTCCAGGTTTCTACTAAACTTTCACATATTTGATTAGTTAAACTGACATTTTATATAACCTTACACTAATTGTTCCCCTCTAGACTGCAATCCTATTGAAGCTGCAAACCGTGGTATAGAATTTTGAAATAGAAGAGTTTCCAAATCTCTAGACCCCAAACTATAATGCACATGCTTATTCTTGAACTGGATTATTCAGAAAAGTCAAACCAAAATGACTTTCTCATTTCCATGAGAGGAACCCTTTCAAGATGAAAAGCAGAGTTGATATTAAGTTACACCTCAGTAATATTCTCTACCTGCTCTATGTATGGAAATAGGATAGGTTAGCCAAAAATCAGTGGATACCTCCCCAATTGGGGCGTGCTGTTAAAGAACAAGAACCTACTCATCTATTTGTGAATAGTGACTTTTTCAGGGGGACAGTGATATTAGAAGTTCTTTTTAGGGTCTCCCTGGTCACATAGGGGTTAAGTCAGTGTTATCATGCTACCACCACTGTGGTCTGAGTTCGATCCCTGGCCAGTGAGCTAACTCACATACGGCACAGCAGACCTCTCCTGTCTCGCTTGCTGCTCCCCTAAAGCAGTGTATTTCAGTAGATTCACCTGTTCTCCCCACTGTGTCCCTGGTGAGTTCTCTTGCCCACCCCACCCTCCGCACCTCGGGCATAAATTCATCTGTGCATAAATGAATCATACTTTTTAAAAAGACATTCTTTTAAGCAACCTTGAATATCCAGAGTAGTCTCCATTGTTTTTACACCAACATTTTAATAGTTGCTTTCACCAATTCTTTTGCATTCTCTAAGGCTGACATCATGAACTTTGAGTTCAATTCTGAATCCTGGAACCCACTAGCAAATTATCTACTTTCCCAAAGCCTCCATTCCCTGAACTATAAAATGAACAAAAATGTAGCCTGCTTCACAGACTGTTTCATGTTGAAATTTCAAGGCTTGACATATGTAAAGTTCTCAAAAACAGTTATCACCACTATTACCACTACTACTACCACTTTCTTATAATGCCAGTGTTCCTTTATATTTGCTTTCAAGAGGTCTCTAATTAAAACTCTACCATGAGTGAACTCATTACAGAGACTAACTCTGTGTTTTCCCCATTTGCCAAGCAAATCTGCTGCTTTTATGAAATCCATGTGGTGTAAAAGGTATTACAAATGTGAATAGACTCATCTTTAAATGAACACTGCAGACAATGTGTATTGCTTCAAGGTTTGATTTATGGATGTCCCTTTGGCTGTCGTTCAGTGTTAATACAAAGATCAACTGAAGAATAAAGTGTATGCTTGTAAGATTTTTGCTTTTGTATATATGTTTATGTGAGTGTGTCTTTTTATAGGTATAAATAGACATATATTATTTTGTAGGTAAGTGTGTATGTGTACACGTGCATATGTGTGTATGTATATATACCTGTGTGAAGAAACACACTTAGTTTTCTTCTTTATATACACACAGATAAATACATACACAAATATACATCTATACATATATGCATACACAGGCAATCTTTCAAACTGATATATATATCTACTAATAAGAATGAATATATTTATAAATAAATAAACTCATACTTCCAATATTTCCAAGAGATATCCTCTTGGAAATAGTTCACTCACATGGAATAGCACAAGATGAAATGAAATAAAATGAGGATCTTGCTACTCTCCATGATGACAGTATTTTCAATACCCAATCTGGAACGTACCAGTACTTCTATCAGAATATACTTAAGTGTAGCTTTGTTGTATGTAGATACATGTACGAGTCTATGAATAAGAGCATGACCCAAAAGTAAGGTCACAAAATCAGGAGGACTCTTAATATCAGTCTTAATATCAGAGCAATATATTGCTCTGCTTGACAAAATGCATTTACTCAACAGTCCCATGAAAATGAATTGAATCAATTAGGAAATAGGAGTTAAAAAATGGACATATTAATGTTTGCTAGACAACATTTTGGTGTGGGATAGTTACTGGCTGGTAAAACTTTAGGAGAAGAGGAAGAAGATAAAGTTAATAAAACACTGCCTGTCTAAATTCATTACAGGCTAACATTATCCTTTGCCATTTTCCCAATGACAGAACATACATAGCAGGAGGTTGTTAAATTGCCTTCTGCTTCCTGCTGGATCTTTCTTTAAGAATGTGAACCTTTAATCAGAAGTGACATGTTTCTGATCTAAGGCTACATATGGGAGGTGAGTAGACATAGGCAGTCAAGGGCCACCCCCCTTACTTCAAAGACTGATATTTTTAGCTAGGTGAGTGACCCTTGAGAGTATAAGAAATACTTTCTTCCCATAAAAACCGTCCTCATAAAATTGACCTCAGTATATCTCCAGAGACATTAATCTGTGAGATTACAAATTACAACTACATAACTCTATTATAAGTGATGCTCCCAATAGTTTTGTCTGCTTGTCACTAAAATACTAAGTTTTATATAGCAAATTCCTCTACCCTATATTGGATAAAGCAACCTATCCCAACTATGTCCTATAGTGTTGAAAGAACGATGGCCAGACCATGCCAAAGCACGCTTATAATACATTGTTATAGGATGAAATGAGATCACAAAATATTATATATAATGTGATACTTTCAATGAAAAACTATGTGTATAACTTCTTACTAGAAAAATATTTGGAAGAATACAAAGCAAGGTGCAGATAGTGGTTACCTCTGGTAATTAGGATTGAGGGTAACATTATTTTCAATATTTTATATGGAATTACAAAAACTTTTATTTTCTAAATTTTAATAATAACTAACATTTAATATTAGAAAAGTGTTTTAATTGTGTTTAATTATCTTTATTGGAGTTTTTAAAATGTGTTAAAAAGCTATCATATAATATTATAATTTTATAAGTAATATGAAGTCCAAATTTGGGTTTAATTTCTAAATTTTAATAAAATACAAATCGTTATGTTAAAAAAGTCACCAATTGATAAGTTGGATTTTCTGATACACCTGAATATAATTATTCTGTCTTTGGTTTCTTAATTATTTAATCAGAATAGTTTTTCAGGAATTCCAATTGCTAAGGCACTAAAATATCATGTTAAATATAATGATGTAGAAGTCCTAATAGTATGTATGCTATACATTAGCAAAATCACAGTAATGTGAGATTTTGGAGGGTATAATAAAATTTAGAAATCATTAAGATGAGTAATTATAAGAACCACTAACAGTAGACTAGAATGCAGGTCTCCTGATTCTTCGTCCAGTGTAAATGTTCATTAGCTTTTGAGATCTAACAAGTGTCTCTTAAGTAACAGTCTAAATTTATAAACCTGATTTTTACTTTCAAATGCTTTAGCTGGTTTCATTACCAGAAACTCTGTATTTTTGCATCATTTCTACTTGAAGTGTTCTGAAAATGATTTGAATGGGCTAATTTCGTTTTGGAACAAATATAGTTGATCTATTAGATATATTTGCTTATAAACTGCTAGGAATACTTCTCCTTTATCAATTGAACTCCAATGAAAATATTTTTTCCCTCTGACAGAATATCTCCTGACAGAAATCTCCAGTGTATCATAAAAGATAGGAATTTGATTTTATGAGCAACTTTGTTTATCGACCAGCCAAGAGTAAAGGGGACAATCTCCACTTAAGGATTTCAGTATTCTTTAGTCACTATCTGCATACATAGGCATAGAAAAAAAGTATTATGCATAATCTTCCTTAATTTTTCCTTGAGATTTTTAAACCAAGTTGAGAAAATAGATATGTGATAAGGCATAATGAAAGGAAAAAGAAAGGCTTGGTTTCAGAGAAAACATACAACATGTGATTATATGGAAATCACCAAGTACATGCACCAAGTGAGGTCCTGGACTTGGTCTACAGGGTGAACTTTCAAGGAAGATCCTGAAAGATCTGAGTCCTGAGCCAACCATTTAATTTCCTTGCTCTTTCAGGCTGCCAGACATAACTGGGAGTAACTGGCTCTACCACAACTCTGTGTCCTTAATATATTTGACAATCCTGTAAGTTTTCTTTAATGACTCCCCTTATTTTACTCCAGATATGCTTGACCAAATCCTTCCCCATTCACTTGGATCCATTATCTCCCTCCCACACTCTTCATTCTTGACTGAGGGACTCATGTCTCATTCACAAAATCATGGAAAATATAACTGGGGTAAAACACTGTAACACAGCATTAATGACCTGGTATTTAAACTTTTCTTGGTCTAGTCTTCCATTTACTTAATCCACTATCTCCAGCATCCTTTTATTTATTAAATATTAAGTAACCTCAAGCACCTAGTATTCACCAGTATTCTATGCCAGACACATAATTTCATTTTTCAGTCTAATATTAGATTAAAATTTGTTTTGGGGTTCATTGAACATTGATTTAGAGGGTTACTGTTTTATAAAGATTAAAATTGATATCACCTAATTCATCTTCCCTTTATATAGGTGGAAATTAAAACCTGGAGAAGAACATATCAAAAGTCCAAACTAAAACCTCGTTTCCATTGTCATTATGCTTTGTTAAGGAACTTGGTTGTCTTGCCCATTAGAGTGCATTTATATACCTACACAGCATTAGAACGATGTTTCCTGGTGAATACCAGCCTGAAGAGCACTAGAATGACTCATGGTAAGTTGCTAATGTTTAGTGATGAGGAAATCAAAAACAAATCAAAATCAAAACAGTTAAAACTTAGCCTAAAATAATTTGTCCTGTACTTCTAAATCTCAAGTTCCAGTTTCTGAACTTTCCAAGACCACTGTAACTTTAAGGAAAGCTTGACGAGTAGCTGGGTGCTAACCTTAAACTTCAGGTTTAGTTCTGGGTGTTAAAGCTGGGTGCTCTCCTTTGAAACTGATACAGCAGCACATGTGCACAGAGAGGTCCTACTGTATATGATCAGAAGCAATGAGCCAGCTGCAGGAGAATGAGCTCTGGTCATCTCTCTGTGTTAGGGGTTGGTCTGTGACTGTGGTCACGGATCCCACTGTCTGGGCTGATGGATCCCTCTCTGTGGCCATGGCTCCCTCTCTCTGTGGTCATGGATGCCACTGTCACAGATGCACATTACTCAGATGCAATGACCTCATTTTCAGACACAGCAACTGAAAGTATAGATGAGTCTCAACAGCCAAGAGATCAGAAATAGCACTCCTTGGCTGTAGGCTTTTAAATCTTGAGAGATATTTCCTAGAGAACAGAATGAGAGAGTCCTAGGCCTCCAGAGAATCACAATATTTTTTCCTTTTACCAGTTTTAGCATGAAAATTTTCAAACATGCAGACAGATTGAAATGATACTACAACATGCACCTATCTATCCACCATGAAACTCAACAAGCACTAACGTTTTGCCTCCCACTTTATCTATAATGTGTTTTACTGCCTAATAAGTGCACTGAAGGAAAACCAGTAAGAGAAGTTTGCTCAGATCCTATGAAAGCTCCACACCTGCTACCTCATTTCTGTCAGACTTTTTGGATTTTGGGAAGGGAGCTCAGGTTTTTGGATTTTGCCTTGAACATGCCTGAAATTCAGCTTTGAGGCCTTTTTCTATCTGATTTCTAGGTCAGTGCCTTGATATTTAAAATTCTTCCAGTCTAGGTTTCTATTGCTGCCTTTCAATGTTCCTTATTGAGACTGATGACTTTGTCACTAGCAAGTTCTTGACAATGATGTAGATCTGTGCCTCAAGATGCCACACAGCAAAAGTCACCCCTTAGTAAAAGGGCAGGGGGCCAGAGTAGAGCCAGAGCTTGCCACTTACTTGTCCTCTCCCTTCACTGCCTAGTGGGGAGTATATTTCTATGCCTCCTTTCAGGATCTAACTGTTCCTGTTACTAACTTTTAAAATTCTTGAACATTTTCATCCGCTATCCCCTCTCTAGCCCACATGGTCATCCTCTCATCAAGGTGTTTGTGACACCTTTGTAGCTGACTCCAAATAGGAGACTCACTTAGCACACTGTATCTGACACCATAATTCTTTCCTGTTACAGTTCAAAGCCTACCACTCAAACTCTTTTCAGACTTAGCCAATCAGCTTATTTTATGTCTCCTGTTTCCCCACTTTCTGAAATGCATCTATAAGCAGGATCTATGTCTGATTCATCTCTTCACCTCTAGTTGTAGCTGAAACCAAATACAAACATGTTCTCTGCCTTAGTGTCCCCTTCTCTCCCGTCCCTCAACAGTCAAATGCCATTTTCTCTACAAATATGATCAACAAAGAATTAGGTGTCTCAGACAATGTATGTAAGTCCAATGCATGGTATTAACAGATAATGAAAATGAGCTACAGATATAACAGGTACAGAAAGTGTGGGAGTGAGAAATCTCCTAGTGCAGAGGTGAAGAGCTCTGATTCTGAACTTGGAATATAATTTAAATCCCATTTTCACAGTTTAATGTCTTTGTGATCTTAGGCCAGTTCCATCAGCCTCCGTTTCTTCATTTGACAATAAAGATCACAACAGTGACTATCTTCTGAGTTATTGTAATCAACTGTAATAATGAGTAGAAAGCACTTAGTTCACTGTCTGACCCCTACCAAGTGTTCAAACACACACACAGAGTACCCTTGTCATTATCATCATTTTCATGACAGGGTAGTCACCTAATTCTTAAAACAGAAAAGATCAGAGGCAATTGAACACTTCAGAATTTAGAGTCTCTTCCCCTATGAAGCCTCAGAATTTTTTCTATAATACTGTTTTCTGAGTCAGACAGATACCTTTTTTCATCATTTCCCCCAGGAAACCATCTATTGCTTCTAATATAAAATAAACTTTAGAAAGTAGAAACTCATCTAATTTTGCAAGTCATCCTTACCCAAGGAGCAGAACACCCCAACTGTTCCCAACATAATACATTCACTAGTGCAAATTCATTATTAATAAACATGAGATAATGACTTCATTTAGTTGCAAGTGTGATTGCTCCTTGGAGAGTGAAGGTACAGAAAGAGCCTTCCATCGTCAGAGGACCAGGCCCGGTTCACACAGCTCAGGAGCAGTTGTCGAAACAGAGCATCTGCCACACTCAAATCAGTATGTGGCATTCATCATTTTCTTCCATTATAAGGATGCCCTATGTCTCAGCTATTTTGATATTGTTCATCCCCTCTCCTTAGGGAAAGGAGCTTTAGGATTGGCAGATAATATTAGAAGATAATTCAGAAAAAACTCAGACTTAGCTGCGGATAAGTCCCTTTGTAAACATGCTACCCTAAGCTCTCAGCTGTCCACTGGACAGGAGGTTTAAGTGCTTAGCAGCAGAACCGAAGAAGTAAACAGCACACCATTTCCCTCCAATGAAAAGCCATGACTGCTTCATTCAGGAAAGGTTACATTTTGAAATAAAATTACAAACCTGAGGCCATACAGAACTGTCCCATCCGGATGCAGGCGGATCATGCGGTTCTTGACAGTCACCCCGTGCACAAAAGACTTCTTGTCATTCAGAAAGTAGGTATCTGGCACCCAGAGCTGGTCTGCCACTCGATTGTCCAGCGTCAAGTTTAAAGGTATTACATTATAGGACAGCCGCTTATCTCTCCAGGCTTGCTGAAAGTACATTGTCAAGGTATAATCCTATGAATGGGAGAAGGAAAAGAAGATGAGTTTGAACCCAAACAGACTTGAGATCTAGACTGATCCTTCAATATTTATGAGAATATAAAATACATTCAAGCCATACATTATAACCACATGTTATAAACATATATAGACAAGGAATAATGACTGAGCCCATTCTTACTGAGTGCATACTGTGTGTTAGTCACCATCATAGGCTCGATAAATATAGAAGTGAGGAGACTATATCCTTGTGATGGAAGATGGTAGGGGATAATAATTTAATAATTAGTGTTTCCCAAATGAGGAACTAGCACAGGGTTGTTCTAGGTGAAATATCACATTCACTTTTTATTGTGGTAATGTTGGTTTACAATAATATATATGACAACAATATATATGACTTATAAAATGATTCAGAGATAGCTACATATTTATATTCCTATATTAATATCTCTGAATCACATCCTTTTGTTGTATGTCACCAAACCACACATACCACCAAGCATCCACCATAGTTCACTGTGTCCCCTTCCTAGTATGCCCTTTCCCCTCCTCTTCTCAACTTATAGTCTCAATTCCACAGTCAGATTTCTAGGGCTAGCAATTGTTTTGGTTTTATCTGACCCTTTGTTTTGTTTCCCTAGATTCCACATGTAAGTGAAACCATCCAGTATTTGTCTTTCTCCTTCTGATTTATTTCACTTAGCACTTACACTTCCTGTTCTAACCATGTTGTTATAAATGACAGGGGTTTCACTGTTAACATGTTTGGATAAAAGTGATATATAAGACAGTTCATATCATTGCTCTCAGAATTTATAAACATAGACAGATATGAATGATTAATGTCAAATAATGCTCCAATCTATGAAGAAAATAAGGCAAGGAAGGAAATATCTAGCTGGAATGGAGAAGAAAAACTTCTCTAAGTAGCTGGAATTTGTGTTGAAAACAGAAAAAGATCCCAAGCCACTGGCTGTGGGGAGATGATCATCCAGGGCAGAAGGAAACCTGAGGTCAGAATGAGCTAGGCGTGTTCCAAGAACAGAAAGGACACCTGCTTGTTAAACTTCAATGAGATTCACAATGAGAGTGGAGACAAGATTAGCCTTGTGCACTTCACAGTTAGCAAGGAATACATATTTAAAAGCATTAGTTGGAAAACTTTTTTTTACAGTTTTTTTTTATTAAAATATTTTAAAATTTACATATACTTGCCATTAATTGTAATCCCCATGTATTCCCCATCACCATCTCACCAGTGC
>JAGFMF010011983.1:3747290-3766682 GCA_019455555.1 Galemys pyrenaicus
ATTGTAAAGAGTGCTGCTATAAACATAGGGGTGCAGGTATTCTTTTGAATCAGTGTATTTGGGTCTTTTGGGTATATTCCTAGGAGTGGGATTGCTGGAGCATTACAGTAGTAACTGTGAGTCTGTCAATGAATCTTAATAGATCTAATCAAGTAGGGTGTCTTTAGCGAAGTACCATTGGCACTGAAGACTCAATATTTCTTGAGACTAAGTCCCAGGATGATGATCAAGCAGGCTAAGCTCCAGCTGTGGAGAAACAGAGGATTATGATACAGTAGGCACTGGGCTGGGTGCATTTCTCAACCGTTTCTATGAAAGGGAGAAGGACCCAACTTCTTTTCACTTCCCTTCCATTTACTGTAAGTGGCGCCTATACCTGCCTAATCTAACTAACAGACAATGAGAATTAAATCTATAACTCAAATGCATTTTGTAAACTACAAAAAGGTATGCATTATGAATAAGACATTTGCATATATATTGTCATGTGTTTTATCTATTAGATGCCTATAGTTACAATGCAATTGCTCTATCACCCTCATTTGAATGACTAAGTGAAGGCCCACAGATTCATTTGGAAAGGTTAATTACAATTCTATTTTAAAATCAGTTCACAATGCCCTACTTGAGGGCATTTTAAAACAACCAGAATCATGTATTAATCATTACTGTAATCTGAGACTCTAGCACAGTCTTAGGGCAGACAGTGAATGAATAAATGTCCAGTTAAGATAAGTTGACTGGACTTCTGCACATCCCCAGATACTTTTATATATATATATATATATATGCAGGTATCTTTGTGTTCATCAGTGCAGGACTATCTTCTGAATGACAAGTGCAGAATCAAATTTTAGTCTAATAGAAATATTAATATCCTAAAAGTATATCAAATAATTATAGGTAAAATTTTCCACAGTGGGTTACCTTAGTCAGTGCTCTGAACTATGCTGTAACACTGTGCTTTAGTAAAGACTTGGACTGCAGAGTCTCTAGAATAGCATTGATATATAATAAAAGCAACCTTGAAGACTCATGAATTATATAACTAGAACGCTGAAAAAAGACCAAGTACATTTTTGCATGTGCCTGTATTACAACAGACTAAAAATACAAATAGACTAAAAAAATAGGACATAAGATAGGCAATTTATATTGTGCTTGAGAGAACATGTTTAGTCATTTCCAATTCTTACAGATATGATGAAAATGTGATTATTATCCGTACTGGAATATAAAGTCTCCTTAAGATTCTTTGATAATAAGCCTTTGTAAGATATAGAGGAGATAATACTGTTTGGAAGGTGCTAGAGTTTATCAGTCAGCTGAGATGTGTTTGGACACAGGAAATTGTATTCTCTTTGGGGCTAAATAAATGGTGATATTGTGAGATCCAGTATCACATGCTACTCTTGTTATTTGTCAGCAAGACAGTGCCTACTAAGAAATGTTCTCAGACAGTGATTCTGCTAACTGTCAAATCAATTTTCATTTCATTTATTTCTAAGTGACACATCCTGACACTGTCAAGAAAGAAATAAGCTCCTGAATCTGAATAAATGCTGTTGGACAATAAAGGAAATGGTTCTGAGTTTCCCCTTCTCTCTTAAGCTTCCATCTAAAGAAAAGGAGTCCTTTGAACTTTCATATAGAGATAAGTAAGTCACTTTGGGGGTGCTCCATAATCCTTAGCATCACCATACAAGAAGAATTTAGATGACCTAAACTTAAACCAATTGACTTTCAAGTCAAACAAGATGAAATTAATCCACTAATCTCTCCCATTGATTACAACTAAACATACAGAAAAGACTGAAAAGCAACTACCTAAGTACTATGCAATGTAAAATTAAAAACAAAAATAGGCAGATTGGAGAGGTATCACAATGTAAGAAAGAGCACTACCTTACACATACACATTCAGTCAAAAACATGCCGAAATGGAGAGATATGCCATGTTCTTCAATTTGAAAAGTTAATATATTAACTTTCCTAAGTTAACCTATTCTCCCTAAGTTGACCTATAAATGAAATTTTATCCCAATCAAAATCTGAACAGGATTTTTAAATAGATATCAATAAACTGACTTTAAAATTTACATGGAAAGCAAAGAAAGAAGAACAACCAAAACAATTTTGAAGGGGAAGAACAAATTTGGAGGCATGCACACTGATTTCAAAATCTACCATTAAGCTATACTAATTTAGTGTTCTAGTGTGGTGTTGATAGAAACATAGATCAATAAAATAGAAAAGTCTAAAAATTAACACACATAAAATGTTTAATGACTTCTGATAATGATACAAAGCTGGTAGACTAGAGAAAGCATAATCTTTTTAACAAATGGTCTGGATCAAATACAACACTCTTATGCAAACACATGCATACAGTCATGCATATACATACACACACATACATATAAACCTCAACCCACACTTTACACATGATATAAAATAAGCATAAAATGAGTCAAAGCCTAAAAATGTAAATTTTAAAACTTTGTGCAGAAAATATAGGAGAAATTTTCTCTAACTTTAGGTCAGTCAAAGATTTATGAGATATAAACTGTAAAGGAATAGGAGTAAAACTAAAATTGGTAAATTGAACCTCCAAATTATTTAAAAATTATTCCATGAAATACACTCTTAAGAGAGTGAAAAGACAAACCATAGTCAATTAAAAAATTCTTGCAAATCATCTCTGACAAATCCAGAATGAATAAATATAAAATTACCAAACTCAAAAAGCATAAAATGTGAACAAACCAACGAAATGTGAACAGACATTTAACCAATACAAATGGCAAATAAGCACATGAATGATGTTCAACACTATAATCCATCATCAAAAGTGAATTAAAAGCTAAAATGTGATCCTACTAGTTTCCTATTAGAAAATACTAAAAAAAAAAAAAAATCTGAAAAAAAACACTGACAATTACAAGTGCTAATGAGGATAAAGAGCAACTGAAATTCATACACTGTAGGTAGGAAAACAAGGTATCAAACACTGGGAAACACAGTTGGATAGCGTCTTATAAAGGCAATAAACATTTGAGATATGAAATAACACTGTGCAAATGTTTACAGCAATTCTATTTTAATTGCCAGGGCTGGAAGCCATCTGGATGAATGGTGTTGAGCAGATGAAGAGAGAAACTTGAAATAGAATAATATTTAGCCATGAGAAAGAACAAACTATAGATGTGACATCATCGATAGTTTTCAAATACAGAATTAAGTGAAGAAGCCAGACCATATATGATTCTGTTCATATGACATTCCGAAAAAGGTTACACTGCAGGAACAGTTCCCAGTGGTTCCCTGAGACTGGTAATGGGATAAAGCTGATGACCATGAGTGAGCACCAGGGGATGATTTTGGGTAATTGAACTATTCTACATCATCACTGAGGTGGTGGACATGTGACTATAGACAATTTTCAACACTCAGAGGACCATAATATGCTCATTATCCTGTATATAAATAAACAACTAAATTTAAAAAGTTCTTCAAAGAACATAAGGTCAAAGAGCTCTAAGGTCAGATGCACCCAGGTTCATATCCTCGTACTTTCATGTTCCTCTACTGTGACTCTGGGTGCTATCTCTCATCTCTGTACCTGCTTCTGACTCAAAAGAATAATGACAGCTAGTCAGATTAGGAATTAGGGTAAACAAGAGCTTCTTTGACATCTTGTACAGGGAAAGCAGAGTAAAGCTACAAATAAATCGCCATGCATTTGGGGGACATGTGACTCGATTAAGAACAACTGATAAGACCACCATTGAATGGAGATAAGTTCACAAATTTCCCTCTGGATTGTAAGTAGATCAGGAAGTTTCCAAGGTTACTTTGAGAAATAAAATCTTGAGACTAAAATTCTGAGAAATGCATTGCTGATCTTGAATTCAAATGCACTTTCTAATTTCAAACTCTTCCAAATATCTAAAATACTTGTTGGATTTTTTTCCCTGCCTTATTGTTTTCTAATACCAATACTCAAACTTTGCTTGTTTCTTCAGCTCATTGTTCTAGAAAATAAATAATGTGAAATGGTTTGTATTTCTTTTCCTATTAATTAAACCACAGATCTCATGAACATGCCTCCCTCTTACTCACTGTCTTTTTCTGTTCCAGGATCCGATCTAAGAGCTCACTTGACTGAGATCCTAAGAGCCTTGGCATCCTTCTACCTGGAACAGTTCTCCTCAATCTTTCCTTGTCTCTGATGATATCAACTTTCAAAGAGTACTGGTTGTCTTTTGGTTTTGGTTTGTCTCCTGTGTGCTCTTGTTTAGATTGAGTTGATACAGTTTGGCCAGAATACCACACAAGAAACATTGTATTTACCATGTAAGGGGTGTATAATGGCAAATATCTAATTAATGGGGATATTAAACTCAAACTGCTGGTTCAGTTATAACTTCCATGGTTTTCTACTATGAAGCTACTGTTTTCTTTGTCATTAATACATTTCTTGACAAGGGTGATACTTTAGAGTTATGGAAACAACATTATTTGGCTCATTTTGATCATTACTGTTTCTATTTTTGCTTACTAGCCAAGTTTCTCTCTCTCTTCATTCACCCACTTGGATCAACATAGTCAGTTAACATCTTTAAGTACTAATGTGACCAATCAAAAGAAATAATATATTTATGTATTAAAAAAAATAACCCTTTGAAAGTGTCATCCTTCTGTCTACCTATCGTGTTCACAGACTAGTGACACTGCTCTCTCTGGCCATAGGTGGTTCTGGCTTAGTCATGGAATTCACTGGGGTTCTGTGGAGCAGCTTACAACTCTGGTGTCAAGCCTGCTGGTTGCACTAGGGTGGTCAGTTTTCCCCCTTTCATTTGAATTTTCTCATCCACAAAGCTGCTCCACTCCCTTCGGCCCTTCCTTTACCTCAATTGTTTCCCATACACTTTTGGTTTCTCTGGAGACTTCACTATTTCTCATCTATGGAGTTTTCCCCTTTCTTCAAAGAATAGCTATCTATGTGGGGAACATTATAAATATGACCATATCATTTCCCCTATTTTCCTGTATTTTTTTCTTATTTGTCTGTTTTAAGAAGAAGATGGTAGTAGGTTTCCCATTTATTTGGTCTGCTGTTGATGACTTCAAGATTACAAACAGTTTATTATTTTAATGACCCATGTTCAAAGTTTATTGTCATAAGTGTTAGTATGTGGGTTGCTTAAGAAATCACTGTGCTAAAATCTTGAGCTTTGCTGACTAATAGTTTCATCTTTAAAAGTCTTTAAATTAGATGTTTTCCAAGAAAATCTCTCTCCTGTTCTCTTGCTCCTATTGTCTCCCTCCCTTCCTCCCTCACTCCCTCTCTACCTCCCTTCCTTCCTCCTATCAAGGTCTTATAATTTTGAAGAAAAATTAAAATTTTACTGTATTCTAATTACTCCTTTCTGAAATGACAACAGTGCATAATAACCTATAATATCCTATTTTTCTTTAACTTATTCCAGATCAAAATTGAGGTTCTGAGCTGAGAATGTGACCTTCTGACTTTTGTAAGACAGGGATAATGTGTTCAAGGAAATAAAACCTGTGATTCAAGAACTGAGAGCACAAGTTTAATTTAATTTAAATGTAATGCAAGTTTTATGTGAGTAAAACTCTAATAGTTTATTCAACATAGCACACTTACAGCTTTTACTGTCATTCTGGGAACCATCTTTTAATTTGGATGGTGTTTAGAAAAGTCTTTGTTTCTATTTGATATGGGGCACAGAAGGGATGAATTCCAATTATTAGAAATGCCATGTCACTTCTCCAATTAAAATCTTCTGCTTTTTCTTCCTCATGGGAACAAAACATATTGGATCTAATGTAGAAATGATCACCTACATAAATACCATAGCAAGTAAATGAAAAGCATATTCAGAGTAAATACATAATAAATTCATTCTCTATGTCATAGGCTGTAATCTTCTTGAAAGTCAAGATTGTTCCCTTTTTCTATGTAACAGATATCACAGTGCATACTTTTTGGTAAATGGTAAGAATTATTATTTCTTGTTAAATGGTTAAAATTTCCTTGTGAAAACTTGCAAATATGTACAGAGGTCTCTAAACTGTGTATAACACTTTGCCCTGATATTTACTTTCCAAGGGATATGTGTGGAAAATAAGTAAGCAGTACTTTTGATTGTTTTATCTGCAAATATTGCCAAAAGTCTCTTTTCTTTATCTTCAATTCTAACCATCTAGTTGAAGATATCATTATTCATCAATGCTTATAAGCCATTATAATGATCTCCTTGTCTCACATGGTAGTAGAAGTATAAAGCAGATCACATCTTCCTTGCTTAAGATCAAAGGCTTTTCATTGCTTTGGAATAATGCCAAACCAATTATTTGGGCACCTTGGGCCCCACTTTCCTCTTTGATATCACTTCCCACTATCTCCTCTCTTCCCTCACCTCCAGTCAGCTCATCCAAACTGACTTTTTCCTGATTTACAAATATTTCAAGGTCCTTCAAACTTAGAAACTTTGTCTCAATAACTGACTTTCTGATCCCCAAATATGGTTGATTCTTGGGACTCTGGGCTCATCTCAAAAGTTAAACCTTTGCCTGACCAACCCATCAGTTTCTACCATATCCCACACTTTTATTATGCTCACTGACCTGACCACTTATTTCTTTGACTAATCATATTCATATATTTGTTCAATTTTTACTTTTTCATGTCCCCAACTAGAAGGTAAGTTCCACGAATATATGAAGCTTCCTCAAACTTGCTCCTCATTGTATCTCCAAGTCTAAATAAGTTTATCACAGAGTAGCAATAAAAATATATCTACTGAAAAATATGAGAGAATATATGAGAAGTAATGCACATTCACCCCCATCAGAATACATGTGGCTATATTAGTGATAAAATTTTAAAAAGTCATTAAAGACCTAAATGTTCATCAACATGAAACTGAATGAACACAACATGGTACAGAATATATACTGGAGGGCCTCCCTGGTGGCACAGCAGGTTGAGTGCCGCAGTGTGAAGCATCCACTGCACAGTAGTGCAAGTTCGATCCCCAACCAGGGAGGGAACCCACAAGACACAGCTGACCTCTCCTGCCTCGCCTGCTGCTCCCCTTTGCAGTGTATTTCAGTCAATCTGCCTGTTCTGCTCCCCGCTCTGTCTCTGGTGAATCTGCTCACCTCCCGCAACTCTGGCCTAAACCCCAGCTCTTGTATGCATAAATAAATAAATGTTTTGTAAAAAAGAATCTATAATGGAATATTTTCCTGCATTAAAATATTTTAAGAAATAGTTATTGACAAAATTAGATGCTACATATATATTATTTATATATTATCTCTTTAAAAGGCTACAAAACAATACTCATATGATTCTATGTTTTTGAATAACAGAGATATATATACTAGGAAAATATGTCTCAAAAAAAGCATAAATATAACAGCAGTTCTCCATGGTGAGATAAGTGATTTTCAGCTTTTTGTTGTTGTTATTAATCTGTATTTTTGCTACATGCTTTATGAATATAAATTGTTTCTGCAACAAAAACTATTTTTAAAAATAATTCCTTTCTAAATTAAATTATAAAAATAGAGTTTTCCATTACATCATATCTTCATTGCGTATGTATGAGCTCAGTATAAAGGACAATGAAGACACATAAAGGAGAAACCCCTGACTTTTAGGTTACTTATTGACAACATACCTCTCCTTTGTACTGACCAAACCATTTAACCAAAGGCACACAAGAAGTAAGAACTTTAAGCAACCAAGTGCTTTCCTTTTTTAGGAAAGTTAATCATTTAAGCCATTGTTGATGTGAATGTTCAGCTCTATTTTTTCTACTAAACACCAAAAGAGGTGATCCTAGAATAGTTTGCTACTCTAGCTTCAGTGTTCTTGATCTTCACAACGAAGAAATTTCACTGGATACACTACAGCTTATATTTCTTCTTTACTCTTCCCTGAAGATTTTCAAAATCCATTCTTTAAATCCCGTTGCTAATCACTACCTCTGAAAACACTGAGGACTGTGCCATTCGCTGGCATTTGAGAGTGAGTTTGCAGCCTATGCCTTTCCCACACATTTCAAACTCCCTCACAGCTACGGGTGTTCCTCCAGTTTTTCATTGCTCCTCTGATTCTACTAGCAAAGTCCCCAGGGCTGGCACGAGGATTTCTGAAGGACACATTCATCCATCCAAAGCAAAAATAACTTCGAGAGAAGGGCAAACATCCCCACGAAGCCCTTCCACATCCCTCACTTTCAAAAATGCTCTCGTCTTCCACATCTGAGTCCTCAAATTGCTGATCCAATTATAAGTCATGGTAATATTCAAACATTCTCAACCCCCAAACTATAATGTGAGGGAGTAAAACTCAGAAGCTATCCTAGCAGATGTTCAATTGCAGCATATTGGAAGAAGCACATGGTAGCCTCACTGACTAATTGCTACAGACACATTCAGGACATGAGAGCTGCACCTAGGATCACCCATGAGAGAAATCCAAGTTCAAGAGTGACTGATTATATTCTTGTAAGTGAAATGAAAATGCACATGGTCAAGGCAATAAGCTCTTTCAATATTTTGCTTAGCTCATTTTGCATTTTATTAGAGTTACTTTCTCAGTTATAATGAGACTCGTTCTAAGGGTTTCTTAAGAATTCAGTCAGTAAAACTGGTTGTCTGTAGAATTAATCAATTTTAAAATGAATTTTCTTTATATTAAGTTTATATAATTTAATTAATAATTACAGAAATAATTTATGTTTAATTATATTATTAAATATTAAATAATTTAATTATTCTTTCTTACATTATTGTATTCTCCATAGTTTTTCTGCTACCATATCACCTATGAGCCATCATGACATTCCCTTGTGTTCACTCCTCCTCTGTTTTGCCCTCCCCCCTTTGCTGTATGCTTCATTTCTATGGTTGACTTGCCAGTTTTGACTTTTTATTGACCTTTTGTTTGGTTTCTCTATATTCCACATATATATATATATAAATCCCAAAATAGACACATGTATAAAAAAGGTGTGGTATATATATGCAATGGAATATTACACAGTGATCAAAAATTATAAACTCATGTCATTTGCAGCAATATGAATGGAGCTAAAGGGAATTATGCAATATAAAATTAATTTATTTTATCAGTGAAATACCACTGTTTTCCATCTTTGTTAATATTTTAAGAGTATAGGATTCTCCCCTCCCCATAGCTCTTCCATCACTGAAGTACCCACAGTCTTCCCCTCTAGTCCCTTTTGCTCTCTCCTCGCCTTCTCATTCCTTCCTCTCCTCTTCCCCTCTTTGATACCTCAGATCTATCATCAGCTTTCAGGGTTTCATTTTAAAGTTTGTCTTTGTCTGTCCCTAATATTAATATATAATACCCTCAGCAGGGATCTCAGTTCACCTAGAGATAGTCAATATTAAAACTACACTGTGTGTGAAATTTATTCCCTATCACTGTGTGCCTTTTTATTATAAGTTTATCTTAAAGTACTTTAGAGTATTTCTGCCATCTTATTAGTCAGTACCTTATTTTAATACCTAATCTTAGCCCTCTACGAACACTTCTCCCATGTATTATCTCATTTATCATCACACTAGCTCCCTGGGTTACCTACTGAATTTACCATTTCCTCACTGCTGGGAGACTGGCTATTCTACCTAACCTCCCTGAGATGCCCTGCCCTGTAAAATAAAGGAAATAATGGCCCTATTAGGAAAGCTTACCTTAGTAAAGTGACTAGTAGAAAGCTTAGGTCAGACTGAATGCTCTACAAATGTTTGCTGCTGTTATCATTTTTCTTATTTCCATTTCCAGGTAACACATCTATGATAAAGAAAGGTGAGTGACTTTTCCAATGCTGAACAGTCAATAATCTTCTTAGTTATGATAAGGCTACAGAGCTTTCTGACTCTGAAGTCCATGCTCATATTTCTATATTGAGCTGCCTCGAGAGCACCCACATTGCTGCCAGTTTGCATTCTGACACATCATTTCCCAACATTGTTTATTTTCCTGCACCTCCTCTAAAAAAATGATGGGGAAAATCTATCTATCTATCTATCTATCTATCTATCTATCTATCTATCTATCTATCTATCTATCTATCTATCTATCTATCTATCTATCTGTCTGTCTGTCTGTCTGTCTGTCTGTCTGTCTGTCTGTCTGTCTGTCTGTCTGTCTATCTGTCTGTCTGTCCTTCTGTCTGTCCTTCTTTCTGTCTGTCTGTCTAGCTATTCATCTATCTACCTACCTATCTAAATATCTTTATCTACTCTAGCTAACAGTCATATACAACAAGAATAAAAAACTATAATAATTTTGATTATCTATCTATATCTCTATTCTAATAATAGCTGTATACAACGACAACAACAAAACTAGAATTTTGAGCATACATAAAATAAATTTCTTTCTTGTGGGGGAGGGGAGAGTGAACGCTGATCCACAAGCAGTCTCCATGATTTGAATACTGCTGTGATACGTACATTATAGATGCTTGAATACACACATAGATACCCAATTTTACACAAAAGTAACCTTATCAAATCACTCTGACCCTGCAAATGATGAAAATATTACTGGCTTGGGGCAGAGTGCACAACTCCTACTGAGAAACCCTAGGTAACAAAGGGGGCTGCTGGACACTGTCTGAAGTAATGTGACGTATGTACGCAGAAGTAATTTAATTGGAAAGATATTTCCATCAAAATAAAATATGTTTATCTTATATTCTTACCAATTCAGGAATGTTTTTCAGCAGAACAGTAGAAAATATGCCCTAACTTACATTGAATCACAGGAAATTTGACTTTTGTGCATTAAAAATTTTTAACTCATGGCTGTCATGAAAATTTTCAGGTTCTAAATAATTAGAAATATATAGACACACAACATAATTTTTAAAATAAAAAGGTTATTTTTATGATTGTTTTTTAACTGCCTTAGAAATATGTTTTTAAAGTAATAAGGAAACTCAGATTATCTTTTAATACTTAGTGAATTTGCCAAATTCTCTGCTGGACAAAGTAATTATGGCAAAGTTGAGTGTATGCATCCTGAAGAGAAACAGCTTATTTTTTTAAATAATATGATGTTTACTGAACTTCTTAAAAAATACGGGAAATCAGATATTATGCTATGATTCAAGCTGAGAAAAAGAGTATAGCAGATAAGTAGAAAATACAACTGAATTAAAAAAGTAAACAAATGTTTTTCCTCCCACAAGCACTAGAACAATAATTAAATAATCCACTTCTTTTATATATAAAACATCAAATTGTGAATAATTTGGTTTGAAGGGAAAAAAAAAACAGATTTGAATGGGAATCTGATCTCAATTAAAAACTGAATTTAGGTTAGTTGTCTAATAGGGAAAAAAGCATCATCTGCCTCTCTCCTGCTGATCTTTCCCATATTCTACTAACACATTTTTACCATGTGTAGAAAAGTATTTGAATGACTTACTTTTAGACACCTTATGTCCTACAGCAATATAGCATCTTGCTTGACTTTATGAGATATGGAATCAAATACACTTTACTATGTATCCATTATGGGCTGGGAAATGTGCTCAGGGCTAGGTGATCATGGTTCAAGTAGATTATGTCCCTGCTTTCCCACATCAATCTGGCTGAAGAAAATGACTATGAAGAAGTACACAAATATCAGCAAGGAATGCCAACTACTAAAAAAGACAGAAAGAAAGAATATAATGATAAGGAATGAGAAATCAGAACTCAGGCATTGGTGGAAATGTAAAATGATGCCATTACTATGGAAAAAGAATGGAAGTTCTTCCAATAATTAAAAATAGAATTATTTTATGATCCATGCTTCTTATGGGTATATAACAAGTATATACACAAAAGAATTAAAAGAAAAATCTCAAAGGAATATTGATAACAGTATTATTCACAATGGCCAATATGTGAAAGGATTCTAATTGTTCATGAATGGATTAATAGTTAAGCAAAATCTCACATATAGATTACAAGGTGTGAACTTTGGAGCTCTTACACTAGATGACAAACTAGTAAAAAAGAGAGACAGATACTGTTTGATTCCATTGGTGTTTAACAATGGACAATCCAGGACAAATTATCAAAAGTAATCAAACTCATAGAGACAGAGAGAAAAATGGTGCTTTCTGGGGACTCTTTAGGAGAGGGCAAGATGGAGTTGTTTAGTGAATACAGAGTTTCTGTTTCAAGATGAAAGAGTTCTAGAGATTGGTGGCACAGCCTAACAAATATACTTAATATTACTGAACTGCATACTCAGTAAAAATACATTAGATAAATTAATGAGCAAAGACTCATGGCAGAAATATGACCATTTTTTAAAGCAATAATCACTTGCTTTATAATTTTGAATTTGTATGTAGTTATTTAGTAAATCTTCCTATTATTTTTGTATGAGATACTGGTATATAAAATATAAGAAGAGCTGGGCCTTTTCCTCTTCTTCTACATAAATGTACTAAATAAAAAAAAAATACTAATATGACCAAGTATCTGTTACAATTGGATGCAGAGATTGGTTTGATCAAGTTGATCAAGAAAAAGTTGGGGAAAATATAATCTCCAATGAAAATTGTATTCATTTCTTTCTGATCATTATTTTATCTTTTAAAAAATCACCTTGAATTAACAGAAGTTGACATTTTCTGTGAGATATCTGCTTACAATGGATACATATAACCAGTCTATTTTCAAATCAAGCAAAAATGATCACTCACTGAGTGGTCATTACTGTAATTTCTATTTTTACCAGATGTGGTACATTTGAGGGTGGTCTCAAAGTGGATCTTTAAAATCTATGCCTGTAAGTTTCAAGAATCCATTTTCTGCCTACAACATGCTGGCCAGAGGTACACATTATCGTTAAGCACATCAAAAAGAAATTATTTACAAGATGCTTCTTGTGTTTTTTGATCACCCGTGGAGTTTTCTACAATGGTTCGTTAATCTGCTGGTTACAAAAGAATAACTTTGCCAGAGATTTGAGGGAGGAGGAGGAAGACAAATATCCCACACAGATCTCCATAAGCATTTGCCATGGTTGACTGCAGTGTACACTACATCATATCTTGTCTTTTCAAATAAATGTGTCATAGATGACATATGCATGCTTCAATGGGTAGAACCCATCCTATCTTTTTTACTATTTGACTTTTTCCTTGCATTCTAAGCAGAGAGCTCATAGAAAATGTGAAAAGTCTGAGGAAATTGACAGAGAGCAAGTCCTGCCCAGCATGATAGGCTCATTTGCTCTGAAGCAGAAGCCTCTGAAGGCATCTGACAGCATTAAAAAGAAAGGACATTTTAAAATAAGTACATATCAATGCTTTCATACTTTTGACAAGCTTGTGGAAGCTGAGAAGGCCAATTTGCAGTCCTGGGCTGAAGCAAAGAGAATATACTTAGTCAATGCTTTTAGAGAATATCTGATGTGCTAAGATGAAACAGAATACATATAACCACTTTTGGAGGCAAAGCCATATATATAATTTGAGACCAAAGTGGCACTGGGCACATAATTTTATTTTTACTGTGTGCCTGAGATTTTATTAATATACACTGAATACACCAAAGGGCTGGGATTTTTGAAGATAAAGTGGCATCTCCTCTCTGTATAAGCATGCACCACAGAGCTTCTTTCTGCAGGTACGCCCTGATACCTGCACTGATCCTGGATGCATTTTGGACATGTACTCAGGAGCTTTTCAAAATTACTAGGTTTTTATATCATAAAACTGATCACATAAAATTTTAACACTTTGTAAAGATATGATAAAGAAAGTTTAAATAGCTCAAGAATCCATCATACATAGTAACCAAGAATACATTCAACCGCTCCTATAGGTAATGTTTTCAATGTAGCACTGTCAGTGTTACAAATTCAGGATTGTTTTTGGTTGCTGAACTGTATTCCATAGTGTATATGTACCACATCTTCTTGATCCAGTCATCTACTTTTGAGAAGAGACTGGGATGGGGGCAGAAAGAGCACAAGGGACTGAGGTGATGGTGCACGGGTGAAATGGTGATGGGAACGCCCTGGGGACTACCAATAATGTCAAATATAATTAAATAAATCTAATTTTTAAAAACAACTTCAGGATTATATCCTATGTGATCACATCCACACACATACACTCACACAAACATAAAACTCCATAATCCTTGTCTTTTGTAACATCAAGTCTGGGACTGTTTTTCTCAAACCTTGCCACCCACTTTCTCTTCCTTATCTTTTTGAGGTCATCAAATGCAAGGCTGCTCAATGTGTCAGTACTATACCACAGAGTTCCTCTCTCTTCCTTTCCACGATCCTGAGGAATGACAAGACCCCAAAAAGGAAAGAACACAAATTCTTGAATCTCTACAGACAGGAAAGGGGCTGTGAAAACAGCAAGAATATCACGGGTCCATTCATGAGTGAGAAACAATCACGTATAACGTATCATCTCTGAAGTGCTGGGATTGATTCCAGAAGTTAGAGTCAGCCTAAGCTGCCCAGAATAATCAAGTCCCTGATGTTTACCTATTAAAGTCATGGGTCATCGAGCAGTGGGGTCTCAATAACAGATGACAAACTATCTAAGTCGCCTCCAGCAAGAGTAGGCAATGTCTGTAAACCAGAGAGGACCATGGTTGTGGCACAAGATTCTTGCAAGAATTAAAGGCCATGTAAGTGCTCTGTGTCTGGAGTTCAGTGTTGGCAGTTCTTTTTGAATTAGCAATAATCGCGCCTCGGATAAACCTCATTGGCCACAATACTGCCACTGCGCAAAGCTGGCAGTTCTTTTTGAAACAAGCAAATAAGACAAACGATAGTTACTTTTAGTAAGACAGCTATTGCTTTTCTCATGCCAATCTTAAAAAAAAATTCTTTCATTTATTTCTCTATATTTTATAATTTACCTCTCAAGAAAATTTGAGTTGACTGGATTGAAAAAACATGTTTCCAAAAACCAACATTGAAGCAAATTAGATTCACTAGAAGTATAAACTCAGTCAACTTAGGCCATTAGTACCATTCATAAAATTTTAAGAATGCTACTTTTATCCATTAGGAAATGCATCAAAGCTTACAGTTTGATGGTAAATGTAATAATGCTTACATACTTAAAATGATGAGAAAGTATTCATGCTGCTTATTAAGCTAAAGGGCTATCAATTCAAGTTTATTAAATCAATACGAAAAGTTACCTTTTAATTCTTGCCTAATGGGAGATACATAGCAGATGAGAATCAATTAGCAAACCATATATGCATATTTAATAACCGACGTGCATTTACTTAAGCAACAAATGCATTTAACCAAATATAGGGTTGCCTAACAATTATTAAGTGCCAAGCCATGTGCAATGTATGGCCCAGTTTTCAAGAGCAATATTTTATAGTTTATAAATCTAGTTTTTCCTAGAAACACAGGTTAAAGGCAACTCTGTAAGAGGAATAACATATTAAAAATGTCCACACAAGTGAAGAAGCCTACTGGCACAATTACAGTGAGGATTATAATTCTTATACAGAAAGGCCTTCACATAATACATGATTATTATCATTTTTAATATCTTCTTTTAATTAAGTGTTCTTCTAATCTTCAACACACTTCTGTGACCAAAAGAAATGGTCATAGATATACCAGATCTCAATGGTAAACTGAATTACTTCTTACATCCACCCATAATCCATCTATAAATTTCTAACTTCCCACAGTGAAAATATAAATGGGAATTTAAGAATATGTTATCCATCTGTACACATGGCACAAATATCATCTAGAATAGGCATACTTCATGAATCCTTTTTCTCTAGGGATAGTACCTTACACCTCACCAAAAGCAGAGAAAACTAAAAATGTACAATGCATCCCACCTACAAATCTTCTATGAACCATGGTTAACTCAGTCAAGGAACTTTACTAACAATAACATGGTAAGTCTTATAAAAAGTTCATATGCATTCTGACTCTGTGGGTTTTTAGGACAGAGTTGCCAAGACTGAATACCAAAGTGAGAATTCATAGATTTGAAGCTAAAATTGCAAAAAAATAAAAGGGTATGGATCACCTTTTGCAGGATCCAGGGATCTGTTTAGAAGGCAGTCATTGGTTCTGAATCATTACAGAGTCCAAGTCTTAGAGCTAGGGGGATCTGAGGCCATTTGGAGTACAGTTCTCTAAATTTGCAGAAGAAACTAATAGCTTGAAATTTGTAATTCTGCTCAAGAGCATACAGCTAAGGGCTGGATGGAGACCAGCCCCAGGGTCTCAGATGATGGATACTATTTTGTCCTTCCTCCTCAGTCTTAATTCTATCACAAACAGTACACCTTGCAGTTTATATGCTTCCTCATCTGGCATTGAAATACCTCCCAGAGATGTGAGTAGAAAGCCAGTTTTCACTAATAACTTAATGTCCAGTCAGAAAGTCAGAAAATCAAGTTTTCTTTAGAGATTATATGGAGCTATATAACTGTCCCAAGAGAAATGTCCTTCACAATGTATGCAATTTCCCTTGGTTTCAGAGGTTTTGGAAGTGAAACTATATGCTTTCTCCAAAAAAAAAAAAAAAAATGCTATCAAAACTGTTCTAAGTCCATCCACCTACTGTCCCTTGTCTTCTTTTGGTTCTGTGAAGTAGGTATTATTCCTGATTAGAGAGAGTTGAGATGACTTTGTAGCAAGACAGTTACTATATAATTGGTTTAAAGTTCAACATTAACTGCTCTCACTTTAGATATTTCTCAAGAGTATCAGAGGCTAGGTCATGCCAGGAAAGAGCATCTTTAAGGTCCACTAGCACTGAACCAGGCTTCTGTTCACCAGTTAAGTTACTCTTTGGGCCATTAATAAATCTATCTAGAACATAGTGACATTGTCCTAGAAAGTGTTAAACCGACACAGCTAGATTTAAAAAGTGGATGTCTCCAAGGTCTGGTGGATCATATCACTTTTTGAAAAACAGATTTTTTTTTTAAAACACAGCCTTAAACATTTATCACATATTTATAAATCTGTATGTGAAAATCTTTAAGGCTACCACCTGTGGAACAATAGTTTATGGATGAAATCTGCCCTAATTCACATAGAAGTTTGAGGTCATCTTATTTTGAGTTGGGTATTTTGTTTTGTGTTTGTCTTCTACAAAGCATTTTGAAAACTATACAGCAGCTATTTTAATGACTTCTGAGACTCCAGACCTTGAGAGAATATTTCCTACATTCATATATTTCACCTCTATATATTTCACCTTAGTCAAAATGTAACAGCTCCACTAAGATGTCAAGGTCTAAGTGTTTAGGTCAAATGTTTAGGAAAATATTAAATGGCTCCTGTTTTTTCTTACATATCTACTATTCCCTCTGGTTATTCATGGCTCTGAAAAATCCTAATGTAAAGAAATTTGTCAAATTTGTTTAATTGAGAATTTGTCAAACTCATGGATGAATTAGGAGTGGGACCGGGTGGAATGAGAATTGTGCAAAACACACTCTGAGAGACGACCATACACAGGAACAAACACCCCTTTCAATCTTCCTCCATTTACATGAGACACCTGGTTACACAGGATGTGCCTCTGGAATCATTTCTTTCTTAGACTGCAGGCTACACTGAGACAGGACTCTGTACTCTTTACTGTTTGCTATATTCCTAGGGCTAAATACAGGACCTAATATGTAGTTGAGTCCCCACCCCACCCCAACTCTCTGGATGGATGATGGGATTCTAGCATTTAAAAATTAAGACACAGCCAGGGTAACAAAAACAAAAACCAAAACCAAAATGGCAGATAAATTATTTCATAAGACTATTGACCTCATTTCTTTATTGAATCAGGATTATAGAGAGGGCAGGGGTTGAAGTGAATTAAAATAGATTGACGGTGAATAATCTAAAATGCAGATTGTAATTCTGGATTCAGAATTCTGCTTCAGAAAAGCCTACTGTTAAGAGAACTCAGAGAAAATTTTAACATGGTAAGAGCAAACATACTGAAATATAAGGGTAGAAATTCCTAGTAGTTTAAAGTACAACAGAAAACAGCATAAAATGCATCTGTTTATGATTCTGACCAAAAAAATCTGGATACAAATACAGTAGGTATGAAAATAGTGGAATTATTGTGCTTTTATTTTCTAACTCCCACCTGCATATTTAATGAAAGAATTCTTTCTCCCAAATCCCTGACAGATGGTAACCCAAATTCTGCTTGGACACTTCCAGTAACAAAAATCTCTACCTGGCAAGGCTGGACTTGCTGTGTTGGATGACAATTATAAGAAACATGCTTCCCTGTAACTCTCATCTGTCAGTACTAAAACAAATTCCATCTTCACACATGGAACTGATATTTGGACTGCGATATTGTCAGAAACTATGACTCAAAGACAAAGGCAACACATTTTCAAGAAGGTTTAGCTTTTTTTTTTTTTAAAGATTTATTTATTTATGCGTACAAGCACTGGGGTACAGGCCAGAGGTGTGGGGGGTGAGAGGATTCACTACAGAGAGCGGGAGCAGAACAGGCAGATCAACGGAAGTACACTGCTGAGGGGAGCAGCGGGCACAGCAGGAGAGGTCTGCTGCGCCATGTGGGTCCCCTCCCTGGCCGGCAGCAGGGATCGAACTCGTGCTGCAGTGGCTGCGGTTTGCTTCATAGTGTGTTGCCCAACCCACTGTGCCACTGGGGAGGCCCAGGGTTTAGCTTTTATTCATGAGCATATCCCATGCCTACTTGGTTATCACTATTTCCATTTTACTTGTTTCAGTACTCAAAGTTTGTGCATGGATGGATTTCTTTACTACTTCACAAATACTTCTGGATTAAGAGCACATATCTAGATAGGTACATTTGTTTCCTGGCATCACCTGTTGCATTTACCATACACTGATGAATTAAAAAGATGTCATAGATTGTGTTCATTTCCTCTCTTTCAAGAACTCTTTCTCACTAAAGTACCCTTCACTGGTATGCTGCCAATTCCCTGTCTCCATCCCCTCCACGTGGCAGTGACAGGATACCTCTCCCTCCGAGAAATGACCCAACTTTTCAAGTACAACAGAAATAGATGAGACAATCTTCAAGGAGAAAGGTGGTTGGGAGAGGGCTGTGGAAGGAACAGTGAAAGGTCCATGATTTCCTTAACTCACCCCACTTTTACCCAAAGAAAACCAAAAATGATGCTCAAAAATGATTGTTATCGGGCCTCCCTGGTGGCGCAGTGGGTTAAGCAACACACTATGAAGCAAACCACAGCCACTGCAGCACGAGTTCGATCCCTGCTGCTGGCCGGGGAGGGGACCCACATGGCGCAGCAGACCTCTCCTGCTGTGCCCGC
>JAGFMF010011983.1:3766732-3844256 GCA_019455555.1 Galemys pyrenaicus
TGCTGTGCCCGCTGCTCCCCTCAGCAGTGTACTTCTGTTGATCTGCCTGTTCTGCTCCCCGCTCTCTGTGGTGAATCCTCTCACCCCCCAAACCTCTGGTCTGTACCCCAGTGCTTGTATGCATAAATAAATAAATCTTTAAAAAAAAAAAAAAGATTGTTATCACTGATCATTTCATAGGAGCACTATGTATGGACAAAACTCATTATCTAAAGAATAGCCAAATTCCCTAACAAAGAGTATACTTTATGGAAATGCATTGCACTTAACATCTTCACCTCTCTCCAACCTACAACTACCAAATTTACTTAGGCCACCACTGGGCCACCTCTGGACCACTAAAATAAGTCTCTCTATACCCAAACAGAGATTAGAGGTTAGGGTTCCTCTAACTGCTTCTCCACATTTTGCCAGAGGTAGCTTCTCAAGATGCGATTCTAATCAAATCACTGCTCCATAGTTTTACCATACTCAGTAGAGACCTCAGAGTACATGGTGTGGCATATATGGGCCTGCAAGTGTTTACAGCCTCATCTCAGAAACATTCAAGCTTAGAAGTAAATCTTTGGAATATTGAACCTATTTATATAATTTCCTTGACCTGCTGACTTCTAGACCTCTATAAAAGTGACTTCTTCCATGAGTATGATTCTAGCTTTCTCCTCTGACCAAGTCATCTCCTTTTTTAATTGAACAACACCTATTAACTCTTCAAGCCCTAGAGTAGACATCACTTCCTATGCAAAATATTTTCTTTTAAAAACATTTCATTGATAAACCATCAGTTTACAATACTATATAAATTTCAGGGTTCATCTTCACATTGATGTGTGTAGAAGCCTCCCTTCAGCTCCCCAACAGCGTTCTAGTGCTAGTCCCACTATCAGATCGATACCCCTTCCCTTCCTTTCCCCTCCCTTCCCCTCCTTCTCTAGTAGTCACTATGTTTCAGTCCAAGAGCTGTTACTGTTGTGATTCATTAGTTTGTCTGCTTAGTTATTTATATTCCACATATGAAAGAAACCTTTCAGTAACTGTCTTTCACTTTCTTATTTAATTTATCATGACAATATCAAGCCTCACTCACTTTGATGCAGGAGGTAAGCTTTCCTTTTTTTAATAGCTGAAAAGTATTTCATTGACAATCATCTGTGAATGAACGTTTAAGTTGTATAAAACCTTTCCTCAAGATTGATTCTCCACCCGAGTAGCAATCCAACTTTGGCACACATACAACCCTGAATTTGACACCATCCTGGTCACTGACCTCAGCACAACCAGTGTCAGATACAGAAGAGACATTCAGAAATATTTGTCAAACATCCAGATGGTTGGCTGGGTGCATGCATGCATGCATGCATGGATAAAGCACTTCTGAACAAAAGAAGACACTACAATTCCAAACCCAACAACATGAGGAATTGTTAAAGAAGATAGTTTGAAGTTATCTGATGGAAAAGGAATAATTCCTATAGACCCACTGGGTACTATATTAACATCATCATTACCTGGAAGGAAAGAGACCAGGTTTATGTTACTATGGAGCTAGAAACTATGACTAATAGAAACTTAGGAGTAAAATTTGACCTAACAGAAGACATAATTGTCTGAAAATTGTTAGCAAAGTATGTCTGTTATAAAATAAAAGAAATACCTTGCCAAGAAACAGTGTAGACACAGAATTAAAAAAAAAATCACTTTTCAGAGTAACTGTAGTTGCAATTAGGTGGGGAAGACAGAAACATAAAATGAAAACTGTAAGTAGAGGGTTCATTTTGATTATGGCTGAATTAAGGAATGACTACTCCTATTACTGATACTGTTACTTCTGTGCTACTACTACTACCACCAACAACCAATAGTAAGGGCTTAGTAGATACAACACACTGTTTGTGATTAACATGCATCACTTATAGTCTTCATAATAACTTCAAAAGATAATATTCTCATGCTTTCAAATTAGGAATTGGAGAACTGAGTTACTTATTCAGGAGTATAATTCAATGACAGAACAGGATTCAAACTGAGTCCAGTTGTTTCTAGGGTTACATAACAAGAAGCTGAGGTTCAGAGGGGGCAATACACAATGCTGGAGTGTAGGAGAGAGTTAGTGGTCATTTGTTGCCTCTGTCTGTCCAAATTCTACTTTGACCTGTGACTATAGCAACCTGTGCTTCCCCCAGTGTGTGTGGTGGGAGAAGCAAACCCTCTCCCACATGTGTCTAAAGCATTCGAGTATTATTGCGAGTATTATTGGCCTCTCTCTGCTGTTCATGTGAGATACACCTAGTTACATGATAGGATGCTCTTGTTTCCAAGATGCTTATGCGACTCAAGTTCAATCAGTGATACTCAATTCCATAACTTCTTTTGTAGAAATCTGGAGAAAGAGTCTATTTGTCTTAGCATCCTTGAACTTTTAAGGTCTCCATTTGGAAAGCATTTGCCTGGAAATACAGGCAACAAAAAGGAAAGTACAGTGAAGAGACAGACAGAATTTGGATCCTGAGACTCTCATCCCATGCCTAAAAACAGCACAATCCCTGGTCATTTTAACTGTGGAAACAATACATTCCATTTTATTTAAGCCTGTTTCAATCTATCGCTTTCATTGGCCTTTGCAGTGAACCATGCCTAATATATGGGCACCTACTTATAGCTAGGGTAATCACAGAATGGGTGGATCCAACTGAACTTTGACAAATCTATGTAAGATTTACAGAGACTAAGACAAGAGAAAGTTCTTCCTCTTAAGCTTAAGTTCTTAAGTTCTTCCTCTTAAGTTCTTCCTCTTCCAGACATTTCTTAAACATCCACCCTGTACTAGATCACCTCTTTGGAAGTAGACATCATAAAAATAACAAACCACTATCCTTGCCCTAAAGGTTCTCAGAGTTTGGTCTATACAATTCACCCACCAAAACTGAATAGTCTTCAGAAATAGATTACTCTAAACACCTGGAAGAGGCACACATGAAGTCATTTTGCCAACAATGATGGATAACATTTTAATCTCCTACACACTGAAAATCAGTGAAAGAGGCTCTGATCCATTTATGACATGCTCCAGTCTGGCACACACAGAACTCCACGACACAGAAAACTGAGTGCACAACAGGTGAGGCTGCAAGGATGGTGCATCAAGATGAAGAGCATTAGTTTGTGGCATGTTAAGTCAACTGTGTAATGCATCAATTTATACATCAACTCCCTGGCTTTTTTATGCCACCCTGAAAAATACTGATAGGCTTTTCCCCTCATGCCGTCCTATCTTTCTTTCTATCAGTCCAATCTGCTCCTCTGCAGTTGAAGATAATAAATATTCATTTGAGCTCAATGCTGGCACTAGACTGCCTTCCAAATGCTGGAGAGGTCACTGTGATGAATTACCTCATACAAATGATTTTTGGACATAATTGAATGCACCTCACCCCACTAATATCCCACAAGCTTGTGTATATATTTTGGATGCCTGTATAGAAAGAATAATTAGCCGAAATTTACTAAAACAAAAGAAGAAATTATATCCTTCAATTCAGTCTTAACACTAAGTAGACCCTAAATAAAATTCAAGAAGATTACAAGTACCTCATTCCATCCTTTGTCCTTATACCATCCAAAAGCAATGAATTGCTCGTTTTTGTAGGTCTCCCTGACTCAGTGGCTCCATAGATTATAAACATGTTCTTCCACAATTTTCCTGATGAAACTAATCATCCTTCGCTCAGGTTCCTCTGCTGAGTAACGAGCAGTGTTCCTTAAGAACCAATTCCATTGTGGGTGGGTGTGATGACTTCCCCACACTCACAAGCACATTCTGTGACATATGCAGCGTATCTGAGAATTCAACTAGACTCAGACACTATCTACCCAGAGAGAACTACTGGGTCAAAAACTAAATGCTACTTTTCTAGATATATTATCAGGTTCACAGGTAAGGACCCTGCCCCAAGAATGTCCTCCACTTCAGAAGTTAGTTGCCAGTGCAGGCTGTTATCGGCGGCACTTCTAGCTGACTAGTGATCAACCCATGATTCCCACCACCTGGGTCCTCAGGTTTGATTATTGGAGCAGCTCAGAGAACTCAGGAAACCCATTTACTCACCAGGTCACTGATTTAGTGCAAAGGATATAACTCTGGAACAGCCATACGGAAGGGAATCCTAGAGCGAAGCATGGGGAAAGCTTTAAACTTTCCTTTTCATAACATCTCCTGGGGACCCTCTACACAGATCCTCTTGCTCACCAACCCCAGCCTGGAAATGCTCAGAAGACCTTCTCTTTTTTGGTTGGTTGTGTGCATGTGACTTCATTACACAGGTGGCGCTGATTAAATCACTGGCTCCGCGTACTGAACCCTACCTTACCTGAAACCCTTCCCCTCTCCACGGAGGTCTTGTAGGGACTGGAAGTTCCAGTGTTCTAATCACTTTGGCTTCACCACACACAGCCCCCTTCCTCAGGGTTTCTCAAAAGTTACTGTAGGGTAAATGGAAAAGTATCAGGCTTTTCCTCCCTCCTGCCATTGGTATGATGATGGACACCTGCGGTGCTGCACGCGTGCCTAAGTGGGCATGCGCAAGTGGGTGCACCTGGGCTTAGACAGGCTCTAAGGGCGGCGTTACGAGGACGCCAGGAAAGTGGCAGAAGAGAAGCAGCAGCAAAGCAGCCGAGAGAGTAAGATGCACTGGGGGCTAGGAGGCCTGCCAGCCTCCTGCCCCCCCACCCCAACCCCCCCGCCTGTCATGTACCTGGTTGCCTCTGATATGATGGAGCAATAAAAGCCTAAAAAAGCCACCGAGGGTTCCAGGACTCTTCCTTAGCCCGTCTGCCAGAATCATGGAGAACTTGCTCTGTGCCCTTGTTGGCACCACAGCTATCATTAACATAACAAAGGAATGTTCTCAACACTTAGGAATTCCAAGTCTTTAGGAAAGTAGCCAGAACTGTGGGATGGAGACCAAATATGTATGAGAATTATATTTGGTCTTGTGAATCTTATAAATCACAATATCTTAAAAGCTGACTGGAAAAAAATAATGATTTGGTGTTTTTTGCTTATTATAGAACAAAGTACTACTTTTGTAGATAAATTATCAAATTATTTTTTCTCAAAGTGTTGGAAATGACAGAAATTGGACTGAGGGAGGTAGTAAGATATTTTCTGGGTAGTGTTTGAATGCCCCTTTTCCATACAGACCCTTACAGACTGTTTCAGCGAGAAGTGTGATGCATATCAAATTATAAATGTATTACAACTTGTGTCCGAAATTGTTGAACTTGAATTTTTGAAACAGAAATAGTCAAATAAGATTTTGACTTCCAGAGTCAAAAAGAAAGGCTTTGGAAAAGATCTGAAATGTAAATAAAATGCTTTCTCTACCTTGTCTTTATGCTGTAGGGTAAATGGAAATTATCAGGTTTTCCACCATCCTGCCATTAGCATTAATGATAGACACCTGCGGTCCTGCACCCATACCTGATGGCAGCCACCCTGAGGAGGATGTGTAGGTGGACATACCTGCACCGAGATAGTGGGTGTACAAGTCTGGAGTCACGGGGACAAGCGGCAGAATTGTGGCGCTAGAGTACGGTAGAGCAAGCAGCAGAAGTAGCAGCAGCAGTAGAGAGCCCAGAGAGAGTGAAGATTCGCCAGGGGCTAGGGAGGCCTGCCAGCCTCCTGCCTGCTGTGTACCTGGTTGCCTCTGATGCAGAAAGATTATTAAAACCCTGAAAAAGCCACCAAGGGCTTCAGGACTCCTCCTTTACTGTTTGCCCAAATCATAGAGAACCTACCCTGTGCCATCCTGCCACTACAATGCCAATGCTGGAAACACCACAGCAGAGTTACAGCACATTCCTGGAGTTGGCACTGGAAGTATTAAATGACTTATAAATATGACCTTATTGTTGGAGAGATACACTTTTCCTTTTCAGTTGAGTTTGGGATGATCATTTTTCCTCCCTTAGTTTCCTTATCTGTTGATTAGTAACATGAATGCCTGATGCACAGAGTGGCTATGAAATTAGACAGAGTAACCTATAAAACATTTTCCTCCTGCTTCATCTACATTCAGCACAGGATATATGGTAATTACAAAGGGGTAAAGAGAATTTCCCCGCTGCTACATCTTTAATTTTTATGTTCCAGTATTATTTTACTAAGAATTGAAAGGAGAGTTCTTTGCCTATGACTATAAAAAGTATGAGTGAAAGCAGATGATCCACAGACCTAGGTTAAAAAAATTTGTAGGAAGTCGAAGAGGACAGAGTCTATTTTTTAAAATGGACCTGAACATATGCCACAGACTAGCAGGTGCAAGGATGATGGACTAGGTGAGTAAGATGAGCAAATTTATCATTGTTCTCCTGCCGTGTCCTTTTCTATTAATAGAAATGATGCTTCTAGCATCACACTGGTTTAGATGAAAAGTGGAAGTCCCACAGAAGACCTCACATGGCACAAGAGTTTGGATTTCCCTCCCCATTTTATTTTCTCCACTTTCTTCTATGAAGGGAGGCTTTAAGACTCCAGTAGCTTCGAGAGCACCTCCAGGCCACCTAATGATATACCTTGGGTTTTGTTCTGGGAGAAGAATCCAGGCCCAGGGAGTTTTGCTTCCCTGTCTCTCTTAAGGGAGGATGTGCTAAGTCATGATGGACTTCATTCTCTGTTACCTATGGCTCATTATCTCACTTTAATTATGGAGTTTTGGTGAGAAATGGCTGTATAAATATGATTTTATGACCAGAGAGATACTTAAGAAGCCCTTAGAGTGGGAAGAAAGTTATTGCCTCTTACTATTTTATGATTATTGGCTTTTGATTACAGAATGTTTTAAGGAAATCTCTCAGTTGTTAAAATGGGTGATTTTTTTACACATTACAGTTATCTTTTTTATTATCCCCCAGTGATAAAATTAATTTCTCTTCTAAATTCTTGTCTAATCCATTCAGTACTCATAGTGCCAAAAAAAAAATCCTTTCCAGCCTAAAGTATAATGTGTTTATTTGTTGCCTTGTTACTAATTTTGTGTAGTTTCTCCTGAGAACAAAATATTTACAAAAGGTATAGATTGATGCTATACTTGTATAGTAAGCAAGCGATATCATTCCCTGCTAGAAAAAGCACTTAACAGATGCATGAATCAGAAATCCACTTGTGGTTGTGTTGCAAAGAATAATTATTTTCATATTATGTTAAGTGCCTAATCTTTAGTTATGAGTCAGGAGACTACTGTGTTATTAGAGACTAGAAACATCTAAAGAAATGCAAGCCACACTAAAAGTCAAGCTAAAAATCACTGGAAGGCTGAAAAGGTGGACCCTAAAGAAACAGACACCAGAGTGTGTTCCCAGTGTATCTGCTACCATCTGATTCCTGGAGCACTGCCATCTGATTCCTGGGGCACTGCCATGGCTCTGGGCTCCCCAAGGCCAAGGGCCTCAGCAGGGCCACAAAGTGACCCAGAACATAAGCAAGCTGAGACACAGCCACCTCTGTGATGCCTCACAGAACACACCAAGTTCATGTGGGCCATATTCCAGGAGGTATGCGGCTCTGCTCCCTATGAATGGCTTGCCATGGAGTTACTCAAGGTCTCCAGTGACAAGGTCATCAAGAAAAAGGTGGGGACACACACCTATGACAAGACGAAGAGAGATAGTTGAACAATGTCCTGGCTGCCAGGAAGAAGGGGCCACCAAGAAAGATGGAGTCTCCTCCCCTCAGGTATAAAAATCTTTTCATAAAAAAGGAAGCCACCACTGTTCTTCAAAGGAACAGACAATTAGTGTTGAAGATGAAGGGTGGGGATATCCAGGCTATACGTCATAGGCTTTCTAATCCCGGTATCCTCCCTGCAGCAATGATCAGTTCCTTCCAGCAGTAAACTCTTTTGTAATATATGAACGATCCTTAAAATTATGTTAAATGATTTTTCTCATTGACCTGTGAACAAGACCACATCAGTAAGCTACCTAACAAAGGTAACATTTCTGAAGCACACATCCCAGACCTGGCAACTTTTGTGGATACCTCAGTTAATTCATTATTCAACCACACGAGGAGGGTATGATCACCATCTTCCTTTCTCACAATGAAGAAACCAAAAGAAGAACAGGACAAATAAATGTGTCAAGCTTGCACAGGAGGAAACAAGTGGCTCTGAACTCCAATTCAGGTAGTGTGGCCAAAGAACTGACGTTTTCACCATCTTAATGAAACTCCGGATGTAAGTTATACTGAGGAAAACCTATTATGCCACAGCTTTGGGCAACTGACCGACAAATATTTTTTTTTTTAAATATTCATGCCAGTTAAACTAAGTGCAAACTGAGAGCCCCAAAATAAACCCACATCTACATGGATAGTTAATCAATGACAAGAGTATACAATCGAGCAAGAGTGTTGAGAAAACTAGACCACCACACACAAAAGAATGAGATTCAACCACTGTCTCACACCATATACAAAATCTAGCTCACAAGGCATTAAATACTTGGATTTAAGACCTGGAACCAAGATATACTATAAAAGAAAACTTAAGGAAACCACTCCATGACACTGGCTTCAGTCAAGGCCTTGAGGATTCATCTCAGACAGCAAGAAAAACAAAAGTAAATATATGCAAATGGGACCACATCAAATTAAAAAGCATCTGCCCAGCAAAAGAAACTATCACTAAACAAAAACACAAATACCAAATGGGAAATATTTTCACATAATACATTTGACAAGGGGCTAATATCAAAGATCTACAAAGGACTTATACAATTCAACAAAAAAGAAAATAACCAAATCTAAAAACAGGCAAGAGGCAGAATTGCTAACCAGACACTTTATATATATATATTTAAAACTTTTTATTTTCTACATTATTGTTCATTTTTGTACACTATCTGATTTCCCCCTGCAGGTGTAGTCCCCATAAATCCCCCACCACCACATCACCTGTGAAGTGTCACCATAGTTCCTGGTGCTCTTCCCACACAGATTTATAATTTGGCTTCAAGTTTTGTCTTTTTTTTTTTTTTTTTGATCCTTTGTTCAGTTTCCCTAGAGTCCTCTGGTTTTTCTTTTTCCCAGACACTTCTTAAAAGAAGACATACAAATGGAAAATAGGCACATTAAAAAAATGCTCAGCATCACTTATCAGTAAAATATCAAAACCACAATGAGATACCACCTCATACAAATGAGATGAGTATAAATTGGAGCAAGAAAAGTCTCTTCAACAAATGGTGTTGTGAAAACTAGACCATCAAATACAAAAGAATGAAATTGGACCACTAACTCACAACATACACAAAAGTTAGCTCACAAGGGATTAAAGATTTAGAAAATAGCCCATATGAAAAAGACCATAAACAACAAGTATTGGTGAGGGTGTGGAGAAAAGGAAACCTTCATACACTGTTGGTGGGACTGTAGACTGGTCCAGGGCCTATGGAAAACAGTATAGAGGTTTCTCAAAATCCTAAAAGTATAACTACCATATAATCCAGCAAATCTATTGCTAGGATATCTATGAAAGAATGCAAAGCACTAATTCAAATGCATATATGTTCCTATGTCCCCTGCAGCACTATTTACAACAGCCAAATTATGGAAACAAACTAAATGCCTAAGGACAGATGAGTGGATTATGAAGATGTGGTACACTTACATAACAGAATACTACTTAGATACTAAAATAAAACCATAAAGATGAATCATTGCTATTTGTGACAACCTGGATGGTTGAGAGGAATGGAAGATGGAGGAGGGGGAGGAAAAGGAATCAAAAGAAGAAATGAAGAAAGAGAAAATGAGTTTCCTTAGTCAAAAATGGTTACTATATACATAATAAAAATTAAAAGTTATTAAATAGTTGGGAGATTAAAGTTCTCACCTGTGGGGTTATGTCAGTGATTCATGTTGCCATTAGTTGGTGCTTCTTAACAAAGAAATGTTTCTATTTATCATTCATGTTCTTAATACAAAACTTCTTTGGTGAAAATGCCAGTCACAGAAACTAGGTGAATCAAACTACTGAAGTAACGAAATAAAAATAATTCTCACCACCTTCTGATAAGAACAGCACTGTCCACACCACAAGAAAAGCTTCTAAAAGTGTCATTTGGAATCTTTTCTATGGTCTATCAGGACTGCAACAGTTGTTCTATTCATTTTGAAAGGTAATTGCCTGTTATTATACTTGCAGTGATCAGCATCCCTTTTAGAACTTTCAAAGCTAAGAAGGGTGGTGGGTCTTTCAGGAGTTATTTATTTTTATTGCATAAGAGATGCTTGCCTAGAAAATATTCAGCTTGAGAAATGTATTCTATGTAGTGGTAGAGGATTGTGACTTATATAGCATTTAGGTCAGGTGGTATTTTGATTGCATACGCACTTCATTCAATTTATGAAAGGCCAGTTTTCTCACTTTGAGATAGGAGGTCAGCCTCATCAACAGAACCAGAATGAGTATCAAGCCTCCCTGGTGGCGCAATGAGTTAAGCAACACACTATGAAGCAAAACGGCAGCCACTGCAGCATGAGTTCGATCCCCGCTGCCAGCCAGGGAGGGGACCCACATGGTGCAGCAGACCTCTCCTGCTGTGCCCGCTGCTCCCCTCAGCAGTGTACTTCAGTTGATCTGCCTGTTCTGCTCCTGCTCTCTGTGGTGAATCTTCTCACTCCCCACACCTCTGATCTGTACCCCAGTGCTTGTATGCATAAATAAATAAATCTTAAAAAAATAAATAAATAAAGTCCCCCATATGGAAAAAGTGTAACATGTCTATGATTAAACAACCACATTTCAGTTTTGTGTTATAAAGGCCGATGCTTTCATTACATAAGTTCAGAAAATAAAAGTCAGTAGTGCAAAACTTAAAAAAAAAAGTGATTATTCTTAATTTTAACACTAGGTAGCTCGATTCACTGAAACACCTTTTATCATACCTAGAAGCAGGCAGAGAGCCATAATTATTAATGTATGAAATTAGTCTCCAGGTGTTAGTATCGTTACTGTTAGCACTTCCTTGTCTCTTCGCTGCTACACACAATGATGTTGATGCTACCTTCTAAATGTCTACAGAAACCCAGTGCCTTCTCCTCATTCTAGGCCCTAGACCAGAAGTGACAGCCACCCTCCCCACCTTGTATTAATACTTCCCAGAAGTATTCCAGAAGTCACCTCTTACCTTCTATGCAAGCAAGTTCCACAAGGCTAACAGGGTCCACACCTTTTACATTTTTTTTCTTACTTTCTTTTTTAGAGTTTATTCATTCATTTTGACTTAAAAAGTAGCAAATATTTGTCATAAATTCAAACAAAGGGCACAATGGAAAAAGGAAATGATTTTTTAATTCATCAAGTTTATACCCATCAAGGTGGTCACTATAGTCTGGGGCAGTTCATGGGATAACACTAGCCAGGCTTATTTTCAACAAACATTTCATTTCATAATGCCTCCCTACATCTTTCAAATGTGTGAGTATAAATTATTTTGTTCCTTTCATTTCTGCCTCCTGTTATATTTGTTTACACAAACGTATACATTCATTCCCTCATTGCAGTACTTTTATTTTTGTTCTCAGTTTTTTGTTTTACTACCACAAATAATGCTGAAAAAAATTGCAAACATGTTTTGTATTAATGATATTTATTTCTGTATTATAGGTTACTAAAAGTTGCATCAAGTAATATAGATTATATTGACCTTACTTGTTATACAATTTATACATATACATACAAGTTGTGTTTTTAATTTGGAAAGAAATGTCAAATAGCTAGCAATAGATTTTTGAAATGCTTAGAATACTAATGATATTTTAATGTCTTCCAAAAATAAGGGGGTATCTCTTTATTAATTTAATCGATCATTCTTTTAATTACTACTGAAGCTGAAGAACATTTCCTTCATTAACCTGTCATTAATGCCTTCTTATGTTTTATTTTTTCCTTATTGAGACAAATGAAATGCTTACATAGTTTTAAGCATTTTAAGTTTTAAATGTTTTTTCCCTTACCTAATTGTGAAAAATAAGTAAGAGGAAAATCTTCCACTTTACTAAATCTATGTTTTAATGTATACTCATTAATCATTTTAGGTATTCTATTCTTTTCCCATGGATTGAATATACTACCTTTTCATGTATTAAGTCTCTGTTCTACTTAATTCCTAGATTTACTCCTTGGGATAAAAATAGCACTCTATTTAAAAATCCCATTGAGATTTTGATGGAAATTTTATTGTATTTTTAGATCAATTTGGGAGAACTGAGGTATTTATAACAATGGTTCCAACAAAACAAGAAAATATTTTTATAAAATTATTTAGACTCAATTTTGTTCTTTCTTTCATAAATAACTGTACATACTTCACAGGATAGTTACATTACATTTAATGGTTGATTGCTGATTCAGGGGAAAACTACCCATTTTTATCATATCAGACTACCTTAAAATACATAGCATGTAGGGAGATGATAGTATATTTTATATTTAATAATACATTATATTTTCCAATTACCAGATTACATACTATTATAAGAACTACAAATTTGACATCAAAAAATGAAGGAAAAGAAGAGGATGAAGAGGAAGAACAATTTGGGAATTGCCTACTGGATCATGTAACAGATGAAAAGAGATTGTAAAAGTTACCTGAATGTCTCTTCTACTGTCCTAGTTTCAACATGGAATGTAAATCATACATGTCTTACCATATATTATCTAAATAAGTTGACACATGGTTAGACATACAAAACCACCTTAATAGTTCAAAAGCAGAAGGGATATATTTACTGATGTGTGTGTATATACAGGATTATTGAGGATCGAAAGTATTTTGCAGTATCTCCTGCTGTGTAAGGAGGAAGTTTGCTTTTGTATAGAGGGGCAGTAAATATGAGAGCCAAATTTTGCACCATGTAATTTAGCTGATGTTTCTCCAAATAATATAAAATGCTCAGAGTTACTGAGCAGTACATTTTGTAATCTGACATGCCATTTGGAGCCTTTGTTTCTTTTAAAATCCAATTTAAGGAAAAATTTAAATCAGTAAGCAAATAATCCATCACCATTTGTCCTTATAAGAGAGTATATCCCTTTACTCTAGTGAACATGAGTAGTGAAAACTTAAATAACTAGTCTATCAAAAGTGTCTTTCATTGATTCTAGCTTCCTAACTATCTTTCCCAGCAGTTTGACATCAGAAATTTTAGTTGACTTACAAATATTCCATATTTAAAACGGCTACTGCTGTTGCTATTGCTGTTGTCTGTTTACAGCCAAAAATCACATGATGTAAATCACAATTAATGCCCAGCTACTTCTAAAGTTATAATCTTCATTTTTTACTTTAAAATTTAGTGCACAAATATTTCCGTATTTAGTGTGATTAAATGTTAGATTAATTGAATACTATTTTTAATAGAGAAACTTTTCTTGAGTCTTAGCTTATATAATCATGGGAATTATCTATTATTTATAGATATAATTGTTTGAGGCCTATGTTGGAAATAAAAATAACAAGGAAGATGTTATTTTTATTATTATTTCATAACAATACTCTAGAAGGTTAAACTGATGTGTTTTTAGTACAATAGTTTGAAAATTAATGAATGATTTAATGCTATTAGTTTTGTCTTGTAACTTTCTATTTCATTTATCTAAAAGGATTTTTTAAACAGTTTTCTGTACCTTAGAAAAATCTGAAGATGGCTACCTTGAGTCACCCTGAGTTTCTGCTTTATCAAGGTTACCTTGAGAAATTAACTGTCAACAACTCACAATAATGGATTCTAAACTCTAGAAGCTGAATTATATTCAAGACTGAATTATTAAAACTGGAGCCATAAATGGAAATTTCTTCACTAGTATGAAGGTTTCAACCACACTGGAACATAAATAAAGTCAGAGCCACATTCCACAAGGAACTATGGCCCTCCAACAGAGACACAGTGGGGCCTTTGCAGAAAGCAAGGCACACATCTCTGTCTTTTAGTATCAGTTGGAAAAAAATAAATAAATTGAGACAGATAAGCAAGGTATGCATCCTTTGATCCACTGTTGTAAACCTTCACATTAACTTTCTGTAATGAAGTACAATTTCATTTCAGCCCCTGACCACAACCCATACTGGAAAACAGAGGTGAGGACAACAGCCACCAGCAGTGGCACTGCATCTCCTCTCCCCCTTCTGCAGCAGAGAGGGCATGGACAACAAGCCACCAAACCGCCTGCATCGAAGAATGTGGGCAAAGAAAAATATCAAAGAACCTTCGCTTGGCTTTCTGTGGTTCTCTTTCCTACTAGCAATTGTGATTTGACTTTGGGCTATTTTTGTAACCTCTTGGATTCTTTTTCCTACCACTAATATAGAGATCATCTAACCCTCTTGGAAGTTTTATGGAATGAGTAACCAAATGATTCTTTCAAAATTCCCAAACAAATATAAGGCACAAAGTATCTGTTCATTATATATTCATATTTTAATTTATTTTTGTCTCCAGATAAGATTATGTTCCTCAAAATGGAGATTTTTTCTTATAAAATAATTACTAGAAATTTTAGAAAAATTAAATGGTACAATAAAAAATAAAAGCTAAAATAATCAACCATAGCACCCATAAAGAAATAGCCACAAAAGAATTGAAAGCAATATATAAATATTTAAATGATTATTATTTTTTTAAAGATTTTTTTTAATTTATGCATACGAGAGCTGGGGTACAGGCCAGAGTCCAGGGCTGTGAGAGGATTCAGCAGAGACAGAGTGGGGAGCAGAACAGGCAGACTGACTGAAACATACGGCTGAGGGGAGCAGTGGGCGAGGCAGGAGAGGTATGCTACACCATGTGGGTCCCCTCCCTGGCAGGTGGCAGGGATTGAACTCCTGCTGCAGTGGCTGCAGTTTGCTTCATAGTATGTTGCTTAACCTACTGCACCACCAAGGAGGCCCCAAGTGATTATTATTGATGCCTTTCATTACTTGCTTTTTAATTTTAATATACATCTTCAATATCTTCTACCTCCTCATTTTTATCTACATAGAATTCTTGGTTTTAATACTACTAGCACTCTCAAACTCATTAATGTAGTTTTTGTCTTCACATTTTTTTTCGACTAATAGATAACAAGGAACATTCTTAAATATTACATTTTTTATACTCTTGGAAGAATATCTCCTTAGGGATTAGTTTAATTGTACATACTATTATTATTTGATAGAAATTTAACAATAGCTGTGTTTTTCCATAAGATCCAAGGTCCCTTAACTGCCTACCAGCCCTTTGTCCATTTGAAAAATGAACAACCCATCATATCCAAATTTAAGGGAGACACCCCACCCCAAGGCAGAAGCTCTGTATCTTATGTATGAATAGCTTAAGTTTTCAACATTATCGAATATCCAAGATATGCTGTAACTGAGTTATATGGTATAATATTATGCTTTAGATAAAATAAAAATTGCATTAAGCCCAAAGGTGATTTTCAATCTGATGATCTTCCTTCTATAAGTACATAAGGCAACAGGGAACTTTAGCAATGCCTCCCTTAGGATCTGGCAAACTTCTCCCAAACCTGACTCTTCGAGGTTTGCCAGAGGACAACCCAGGGGAGTGAAGGTCATTAGCACTGCCCAGGTACAAAGTGCCTCTGAGTGCTGAGGCCTCAGGACTGCTGAGGAGTTCTATCTAATAGGCAGAATCTAATTCACACTCAGCCAAGACTAATCATGGGATCCCATGGGGACTCAAGTTTAAAGGAACCATGTTATTCTTTTCTAATAAATGACTAGAATTTTCCTTCCCACCCAGTGAGCCTGGCAGAAGGCAGCCAGTCTTGGATGCTGGTGAAGTCTGGACTAGGAGACAGCATAATGGAGACAATGATACCAATGCAGCCTTCTCTTCACAAAAGTCCTTTGTCTGCTGACAGCTCAGCTCCTTCCACATGTCGCACAAGCTGAGCTTTGTTATGACTTCCCATTCCTTGGCAGAGTAGACAGAGAGCTTATGAAGGTCACTTATTTTGTTTCAGGTCTCAAACCAGGTCCTAACTCAGGAAACCTTCAGTGCTTCTGCCTCTTTTCTTGGTATTGCAGCTTTATCACTTGCCTATATCACTTTGGGATAAAATCTCTTTCATGGGGACTCTTGGGCAAATTCAAGGTTATTTATAGATTTGACTGTTCAATATGAGATATTGGGGTGTTTCTTAGCAAAACATTTAGAAGTGACTACTTTTGGAAATAAAGAGGGTAAACATAATTTACCCACGTTTTCTTTATGAAAAGCTACTATAAAGAGGAGAAGTAGGGATGATACTACTTTATGCCTTATGGGAAATACCAATTTGCCTTATAATTTGGAAGGATGTTGGAACATGTTTTTAGGAGTTGTCAGACTGACCCAGAGGATACAAATACATGGAGTGGGGTGCCTGAAAGGGGTGCCTTAAACATTTCATAATTGTTCTTCTTAAAACATTGATAGAACAGATAGTGTATGTCCTATAAATGTGTCAGTTAACTGCCCTTGGTATCAGAGAAATCTTTTCTTCCTTTAAAAAGGAGTTAAAATAGATCAAGATTACTTAGTTTTATTTCATTTAAAATGTAATAAAATGGCATTTTATTTTGCTAAAAATGACACCAATGACAATGAATATTAAATACAAACTATGAAGCAAAAATATCATATTGCTGTATCTCTTGACTCTAATATTCAGGACCTACAATAACCTTAAATTTTGATTGAAAAACTATTAAATTTCATTAACTACAATCATGGACAAAAAATCCATTATATTCTTTTTGACAGGGACCCTTTTTCAAAGTCTATGAATTAATCCTTTACTCACATTCAAGCTTATCAGTCACTTTATTTCAAAAATAATTCAAAATAGAAAAATAACTATCTGTCCTATTATTTGAGAGAAAGCATGCACCACTTTCTGAGGCCCAAATTATAAGCAATAATAGGTGGTAAAATTGAAGAGGACAGAATCTCATTTTGAAAATAAGGATAAAATTAGGTGTTTTTCCCCTGAAAATTGAATTACATTGAGGAGCCTACAAGTTACGTAGTATTGAAAGCCTTAGGCCCACAGTCAGAATGACCTTGAGCAAATCATTCTAATTTGGGGTTCATTCCTTTACCTAAAGTAAAAGGAGTGGACCAAATCATGCAATCCTCTAGGGGCACTTCTCAGCTCTGCAAAGTCACAACTTTCCAAAATATTCCAGAGTTCAAGATTTCAATGGCTCTTTAAATTAGTAACATATATTGGCACCATAAATATATGATCCTATTATTCTATATATACTATTCTAAATATAGTAAAATATAGACTCTAAATAGTGGAATTTTCAACTTCTCCTCCATATAGTAACAATATACCATGACTTTTATTAAAAACAATCAACCAAACACATATTAAAATATGACAAAAAGATTTTCTACTAAAATGAGAAAATATTCTGGGGAATATTTCCAAGCCATTTAGCACAATGACTGTTGACGAACTGGATAAAACACAAGCATAAAAAGGTAAAATATTAAAAAAAAAAAAAAAAAAAAGATCAAATATTTTGTCAGCATTCTGACGTGGGGTAGGGAGGAAATAAACTGCAGAGAACACAAAAGCTCACTAATTGTCTTGTTTAGTTCTGTTTTTGTGTGTGTGTGTTTTGTTTTTTGGTTTTTTTTAAGCAAGTACTATAGCCTATAGCTCTTCACATTATGATGAAGGAAACTGATTTCATGATTCAAATCCTAAGCCTACTGGCTAGGAAAGCCATGAAAAAAAAGACGTCACTAAAAAACCAAGAAAATAAGAAAAAAAATTGGTGTAAATTCCCCAGGATGGAAGACCTGTGAATGCTGTTGTTACTTTTTTTTTTTTTTTGCATTTATGTTCATTTCCTAAAATGGGCTCATTTCCTAAGGTTTTTCGTTTTGTTTTTAATCACTTTGAGTATGACATCAAAGAATTGGCTATAAAGTATGGAGAAACTCAAGACTGAATAGTTAGGCTACTAATTACTTGTTGTGTGTTAAGCACCTATCTTTGTGGACTCTGTTTCTATGTTGCGGTGTGTTTAATTAGTTGTGCTGCTTGCCCACATCCCTTTGCCCCCTTCAGTATATAAATCAGTGGGCTGGAGTGAGTTAGAATTCAACATGGCATAATGGAAAGGATGTGGGTTTAGGGATCTGGTAAGTGGCGTTTCCATTAGTAAAAGGAACAAGCCATGGGTATTGGCTTGTAAATGCAAATCAAATGACTATTATTTGGGTGATCCCTAATGGGAGTTAGTGAGTGGTTTGCCTTTTTTTTTCACCATTATTATTATACTTGCTTTGATTTCTCTTCACTTCACTTACTTTATAGCCTTTTGTCTGATACTGGGTGACTAGTAAGCCCTAAGCCTCTAATTATTATAGACTCAGGTCTTTATGGTGAAAGGAAAAATTTATTTAATTCAAGGGATATCACTGATGTATGGTATCTACTTCAGTTTCTGTGTCATAAAAGATGTGTCCAAACACATCAAGGAAGGTCATACAACTTTCCCCAAATCTTTTAATCTTGTCATTATTGTTAGCCAAGTTTTTTGGATATATTTATTTTTTTAAAAGATTTATTTATGCATACAAGAACTGGGGGACAGGTCAGAGTCACGGGAGGTGAGAGGATGCACCAGAGACTGAGTGGGGAACAGAACAGGCAGATGGACTGAAGTACACTGCTGAGGGGAGCAGCGGGCAAGGCAGGAGAGGTCTGCTGTGCCGTGTGGGTCACCTCCGTGGCCGGGGATCGAACTCGTGCTGCAGTGGCTGCGGTTTGTTTCATAGTGCTTTGCTTAACCTATTGTGCCATTGGGGAGGCCCCTGGATAGATTTATTTTTAAAAGCACCCATATGCTCCAGTCCATGGAATGTTTCAAGTAATTAATACTCAGTGCTTAGTGACATTCCTTAAAGGTTCTTAAATAAATGGTCCTATATGAAAATACACATTAAAAATTCATAGTGGCCTCCCTGGTGGTGCAAGGGGTTAAGTGCAGCACTATGAAGCTATCTGCGGTAACTGAAGCACTAGTTTAATCCTGGCCAGGGGTGTGACCCACATGACACAGCAGCTCTCTCCCATCTCACCCACTGTTCCCCTCAGCAGTGTATTTCAGTCAGTATGCCTATTCTGTTCTCCACTCTGTCTCTCGTGAATCCTCTTATCTCCCACACCTCTGGGTTGTACCCCAGTTCTTGTATGCATAACTAAATCTTTAAAAAAATAAAAATTAATTGGCCAAATTATAAAATGATCCTGAAGTCAAGCAGAAAACACAAGAGTTTTACACCTGTATGAAATTTACCTTCCAAAAGAAGTCTGAACTTCTTTTGAAAATCTTCATAATGCCAAGTCTTTATTGCAAAAAAAAAAAAAAGAAAAGAAAAAAGAAGTGCTATGAGCAGTATTCAAAGAATGAAAAAATAATGTGCCTTAAGCAAAGTGGAATTAATTACCTTTCAAACACACAGATCTTTACAGACAGTTGCGATTTTCCATTATCCATTTTCAACTGCAGTAACCTTTGAGTGCTTTATTTTCAAAAATGTTAAACTATGCTGCTTTCCCTCTTGACAATTTAAAAGCTAGTGACCTAATTATGCTTTTATTTTTCAGTGTTAATGGCACAATTTTAGAGACCTACTGCTGAAATGTTTAGTCTTAAGTTACTGCTGTATTTACTCAATATTACAAATATCTAATGTATTTTCCAAGAACAAAGTAGTAAAACTTATTTGACATTGAAGTTGATATTTTGGTTGTTTTCTGCATGTATCTGTATTTAAGTCTAGGTATTTATCTCTTTCTTCTTCTCTATAAATAAAAAAAGACTGGAGTGATATGTCAAACAACTAAAAAGTACAAGACATCTCAAATACTAATTCAGTGCTAAAATTTAAAATGCATGTAAAAAGTCATATAATATATAGTTATTTTATAGTTTAAAAGAAATATAATTACTTTATCAGTTTATTTTGTATTTATGTATTGTATCATTTATTCTTATATATAATGTTTGTATATTTAATGAGCTACTTTGCTGTATTATAAATATTATGAACTCTTAAAATGTTTAAATTTTTATAATTTATAAAATTATTAATGTTTCCATTATGTTATGAAAGCCAAAATGTAACTTCATTCAGTTGATGAAGAAAATTCTATCTGAATTAGGATATAAAATACGGTGAATAAATGGAGTTGCCTTTTGGTAATGTATTGTACTTCACTAACTATTGGCTTGAATATATCCCAGTGAAATGATGATGGAAGTATTCAGAATGTTTAAAATATCAGTACTTTCATTTCTTAATATAGTCATCATGAAACAATGAAATAAGAGCTTTTGTTTATTTGTTTTGTTCTGTTTTTTATAGGGGGAATGTTTTGCTATTCTTAGGTAAGAGTTTTAAAACAGTTTTTAAAAATGTTTCCATGGATTCAATGAAAAAGATGTGTGTGATAAGAAAACAGATGGGAAATCTCAGCAGAGAGAACCTATTTTTAAGAAATCAAAGAGAAGCCCTAGCATTGAAAAAGAGAAAATGTAACTCACAAAATCTCCAATAATCCAAAATGTGACAGGAAAGAATGAAAAAAAGAACAAGAACATAGATGGGACAGAAGTAGCAATATGATTGATTTAGACCCTCAAATATTTCAATAATAATTACATTAAATGTTGATATAAAGTGTAGATATAAATGAACTAGACATCACATTTACAAGAAAGATTACCAAACTAAATAAGGAAGATTCAATTATATGTTACCCACTAGAGATACATTTTGAAAATAAAGATTCAGAACAGTATAAAAGAATGTTATATAATTCTATATTAATCACAGGAAAACTAGGATGGAAACATTAAAACTGTCAAATCAGGCTTCTAGACAAGGATGTGACTAAACATAAAGCAGAATGTCACAACGATAAAAACATGAATTCATCAAAAGACATAACATGAAATGTGTATGCATCTCATTACAGAGCTTTGAAAATAGGAAGCAAAAATGACAGAACTAAGAGAGAAACAGACTAAATCTTATAACTATAGCTGGAAGTTTTAACAACCCAGTATCAGTAATGTTGGATAAAGTAAACCAAAAAAGCAGTGTCACTGAAGGTATATATGACCCTACAGGCCAAGTAACTTAACTGATAATTATAGAGCAATAGAAGAACACCAGAAAGGGCATCCCTGGTGGTGCAGTAGGTTAAGCAACATACTATGAAGCAAACTGCAGCCACTGCAGCAGGAGTTCAATCCCTGCCACCTGCCAGGGAGGGGACCCACATGGTGTAGCATACCTCTCCTGCCTCGCCCACTGTTCCCCTCAGCCATGTGTTTCAGTCAGTCTGCCTGTTCTGCTCCCCACTCTGTCTCTGCTGAATCCTCTCACAGCCCTGGACTCTGGCCTGTACCCCAGCTCTCATATGCATAAATAAATAAATCTTTTTTAAAAATAAATAAATAAAAAGAAGAACACCAAAAGAACAGACAATTTTTCTGGTGTACACGGACTATTTTCTAAAATAAAACATAAGCCAGGACATCCAAAGAGATTCAAAAGTAATGTCACAAATATACCATGTTTTGTAAAAACAGGTTCAATTTAGACTTCAATAATTACAAAGAAAAAACTGGAAAACCACACAATGTTTTGCAAGTAAGCAAAATAATTTAAAATAACTCATGGTCTATTAAGAGCAATCAAAAAATATATTAAAATATTTTTAGTTTGATGACAATAAAAACAGGACATTTCAAAATTTTGGGGATATAGCTGAAACAGTGTTCATGGAGAAATTTATTTGAAAAGACTTAAATATAATAATCTTAATTTTACCTTAAATAATTATAAAACAAAGTACAAATCAAACACAAAGTGAAAGGATAATAAATATGAGTATAAAATAAATTGGAAAACAGATAGTTTAAAAATCAATTAGACCACAAGCAGATTCTTTGAAAATATCAATAAAAGTGATAAACTCTCAGTCATATTAGTGAGGAGAGAGAGAAAAAAAGAGAGTTCAAGTTACAAATATCTGAATACAAAATCTCAAGGAATTAAAAAGAAAATAAATCTTATGAACAACTGTATGTGCATATTTTTAAAATTAGATGGAGAAGTCAGATACCTCACAGAAATACCTCACAGAAATGACAAGAATAAAAAGTACATATAAATTGTCCAGTATTATAAAGTAAGAATAATTCAGAATGAATCCTTGCACATAAAGAAGACTCACAACTTCAGATGCCTTCACAATTAAATTCTTTCAAATTTAAAGAAAAAAATTATTAATTTAATATAAAAATGATTCAAAAAGTGGATCAAGAAGGAACATTCCCATGTCTTTTTTTGAGGGCATCATACCCTGATACCAAAACCAGAAAACAGATATACTAAGAAATGGAAATTATATGCCTATTTCTCACATGAACACAAATACAAAAATCCTTATAATATTAATGATTAAAATTTATGTTAAATTATGTTAAAATTAAGTAAGATGTTAAAAGGGTAGCACAAACATGACCAAATAGAGTTTATGTTAGTCACGTCAACATGCTTTAATATTTTTAAATCAAGTTATATGTTTTTCTTCAATTCATTAACAGAATAGAAAAGAAAAATAATATGATCATATCAGCTCAGAAGAAGCACTGGCACAATTCTGTGTGAATTTATGATTAAAATTAATAAACCCATAGCAATTAGAAATAGAAGGAAACTTCCTTAATAAAAAAATGGTGTCTGAAAAATTTGCAGATCTCATACTTACTTTTTCCTAAGATCAGAAATAGTGGTAGCATCCTGCTACCCTGAATTATTACCCCTACTATTATCTATACCTATTACATCCTATTTTTATATCACCTCTACTTCAATTATACATTGTATTGTAAATTTAAGGCACTGTAATAGATAAATAAAATCATTAGATAGGAAGGTTTAAATTGTTTTATTCACAGATGACCTGATTATATACATAAAAATACTAAAGAACCTATAACTATAGTTCTAGGATCAATAAGTGAATTTAGAAAGTACGAGTGGTAGGTCAGCAATGGTACAATTGGAAACTAAGTGTCAGTCATACCATTATAAAAACAATAAAAATACTGGGAGTATTTTAGCAAATCCTGGATAATGCCTCTCCACAAACACTCATAAGATAAATTAGGGAAGACCTAAATAAATGAAGAAAAATATCATGCTCATAGGTTGGAAGACAAAATATGTTGTTAATTTCTTCAAGTTCCTGGAAACTTTTTAATTGCAGTCTAAAAATTCTTGTGATCAACATAAAGCTTCCAACAGGTACATTTTACTTCGTAGAAATTGATAAACTTAGTTTACAATATATATAAATAACCTAAAATAACAAGACTAATTGAAAAAAAAAGAACTAAGTTGGAGAACTAGCAATACCTGATTTTAAGTCTTCATTTAAAGCAAGGATCAACAGAGTAGGGTGGTTGCTTATTTTGGAACGTTTAATTGGAATACAGCCACAGCCATTTCCTTATCTATTATCTGTCCTTACTGGGATGCTCAACAGAGCTAATTTCAATAGAGATCTTGTAGCCTTAAACCTATAATATTTATTATTTTCCCCTTGAAGAAAATGTTTATCACTTTCTGATGTAAAACTACAGAAGTCAAGATGATGATATTGGTTTAAAAAACAAAGCAATGGAACAGACTAGAATCCAGAAATAGATCCACATTTACATATTTTAATTTTTCACAAAACTACTGAAAGCAACACTATGGAAGTGGGTCAATCATTTAAAAAAAAAACAATGCTGGAAAATAAACTATGCATTAAAAAAGAACCTTGATTCCCCACCTGTATCTGGAGAGGTCAATTAATTCACATTGGATCACAGACCTAACTATCATAGACCAACAATGATCTATAAAGCTTCCTAAAGAAAATACAGAATATTTTCCTAAGTGGATTATAAGAGATACTTTGAAAGAGTTCATTAGTAAGAAAACACTAATAAACTGAATTCCATAAAATAAAAAATATTTAAAATTTCTGCTCATGAAAATGTTTTTAATGCCAAACTAAATCATAAACAAATGGCCAACTGGACTCTTAAGAATTTTTAAGATAGGAAAGATTTCAGGAAACTACTGAAGGAGACTAAGAAGACACAAAAACAAAATATCATGTGGTATTTTGTGATGAATTTTATAGCAGAACAAAAGGAATAGTGGGAAAACTGGGGAACTCTGAATAAAGTCAGATTATTTCACAGGTTGGTATCAATGTTGGTTTTTTTTAAGATTTATGTATGTATGCATATAAGAGCTAGCGTACAGGTCAGAGGTGTGAGGGGGTGGGAGTGAGAGGAGTCACCAGAGACAGAGCAGGGAACAGAACAGGCAAATTCACTGAAATACACTGCTGAGGGGAGCAGTGGGTGAGGCAGCAGAGGTCTGCTGCACCATGTGGGTCACCTCCCTGGCAGGGATTGAGCTCAGACTGCAGTGGCTGGGAATGCTTCATAGTGCTGTGACTTAACCCCTTGCGCCACCAGGGAGGCCCTGGTATCAATGTTAATTCTCAAATTTGAAAAATTTTCTAATGTCAATTCTCAAATTTGAAAATGGCCTAAGATTAGAGTAAACTAGATAAAGGGTGTTTAGAAACACTGTACTCTCTGTACAACTCTCTTATAAGTCTAAAATTATTGTGAAATAAAACTACCTAGGAGGAAAGAATGCTGTGAAAATAAATAGGCAAGGTAGAAATCAGGAGAACAACACACACACACACACACACAACTGCCTATTTCTCTCTCTCTTTCCCATCCTCCCTCCCTCCTTATCTATCAATTAACCATCGATCTATCTTAAGGGGATATAACCAAAATGTATTTATAACGTTTAAACTCAATTTCAAATGATAGACAACCCAGTAAAAACTTAGGAAGACTAAACAGACACTTTACAAAAGGAAATATGCAAACTGGTAGATAAGCAAATGCAAAATTGTTCAACATCATTAGTCATCAAAGAAAATGCAACTTAAAGCCACAAGCAGACAGGAAACAGCCCACTAAATGGCAAAATACATAAGGAGCAATACTAGTGGCTGGCAAGGAAGTAGATCAGCCCAAACTTTCATACATACTTGGTGGTAGTATAACGTGCAATGACCACTTCAAAAAACAGTTAGGCCATTTCTTATAAAATTAACATATCTAAACCAAGACCCACTAAACCCACTTAGTGCCAGTTATTTATCCAAGATAAATGGGAACTTGAATGGAAAGACTTGAGTGGGAAATGTCCAAATAACATATAAACAGATAAATGCTGTTTTAAACCATCTATTAAAAAAAAAAAACAGATTTTTTTTTTTTTCTGATACTCAATGCCTATGCTGTCATAGGCACCATGTTATGAGGTCTATGGATATAAACTTACTTAACCACCGCAAAAACCCTATGGCACAGCTACCCTGCCTTTTTAACAAATATTTACTCACAATTGATCACATGCCAAGCAATGCTCTAGGTACAGAAACATAATAACTGAGGCGTCCAGTTCCCTGTTCTCATAGAGTTTGTACTCTAGATGGTGTTGTCACATTTGGAAGTAGATTCCTTACAGGATCCTGGGCCTAGACCTTGTTAGCCTAAACTTCCTGTTATGGAGCCCACCTGCAGAGACTTCCTGCTCCTTAGCAAGGGTTCCAAAACAAGCTGAAACTTGGTGGCCACACAGATGAGTTGTCCGCGGGCCTGACTGAAAAGTGATGAACGATGGATGAGCCCTTCTCATGATAAAGCACATACCCATGTGCAGTGCAGAGACTTAAGCTGCTGTGAGACATGCAAGCGTAACCCCTCTGCACATGCCCCAAGGGAGCCCGACCTAATACGCTCTGACCCTACTTGGACTACCCCAGCCCTAATAACCACCCCATAAAACCAGGACTCCCCTGCACATTCTCTTAGGCCCAGATGTGGCTCAGGGCAACTTCCCTCCCACCTTCTATTGTGTGATCCAAACTAGATATTCCTTGATTCCTTGACTGAAACCTATCCCAGACTAATTGTAAATTTGGGGAGTTGGGGGGTGGAGTGTTGGAAGCTAGATAAAGACCCTTCAGAATTTTACAAAAAATGTAAGTGATTCCTAAGGAAAATACACTGTCCAGGTTTCTAAGGAGAAAAGAAGAATCTGGGGTTTCCAGGAGGAAGAGGCCATGCTGCAGAGACCTAGGGAGTGTGGTTAGTACATAATAGCTGAGCACACAGTCATGCCCCCCACAGGGATAGTGAACAGGATAGGGCAAAGTGTTCTCCTTTCTATTCTTAGTTGACTTTACACATCATCAATGTGGTCATCTTTGTACATGACCCCACAATCATCACATTTTTTGCTAATGTTATAAAAATAAGGCATGTGAATCTGTAAACCGCCATTGTGTAAGGGGGACTTAATTTGCTGGAACAACCTAATTTCCTCTAAGCTATTCTCTCTTAGGAGAGGGTTTTGTGGTTCCTTTTTAAACAAGCAATACTTAACTCCATTACCAACAACTATATAAAGAGGCAACAGTATGTAAATGGAGTACTGGAGCTCACTCCATTCACTTTGAATTAGTCTCAAAATGACAGACTTAAAACATGACATGGACAATTCACTCTGATTAAAGAAGCCCAACAACCAATGTATTCTCAGATACAAGGCAAATATCATTCAATATGATTACCTAGGTGAAGTTCAATTCTTTTCATTCACCCCAATGTCTTCTGAGATAAAATAGCTTTCCAGTAACATTTTTACAATACAATTCTCACTTTGTAGCATGTGATCCAGCAATATCAATCGATGTGTACATCTCTGAACATCACTCTCAGCTTGATTAATTTACAAATTGGACACACACTGCTTCTTTTGCCTGGAAAGCCTTTATGCCATTTCTTTGCTCGAGGAAAACCAGTAAGGGATCACATCCTCTGAAAGTCTTCTGTGACTCTTTCTTTTTTTTTTTTAAAGAGTTATTTATTTATGCACACAAGCACTAGGGTACAGGCCAGAGGTGTGAGGGGGTGAGAGGATTCACCACAGAGAGCAGGGAGCAGAACAGGCAGATCAACTGAAGTACATTGCTGAGGGGAGCAGCGGGCACAGCAGGAGAGGTCCGCTGCACAATGTGGGTCCCCTGCCTGGCCGGCAGCAGGGATTGAACTCGTGCTGCAGTGACTGCGGTTTGCTTCATAGTGCGTTGCTTAACCCACTGCGCTACCAGGGAGGCCCACCTAGAATTAATTTTAAAAAACAAAAAGCAAAGACGTTGGGGAGACTTTAAAGAAAGAACAATACACCTAGAAAATCTTGCTCTTTTCTTATATAAATTAATAAGGGTATTTTAGTTTTATATCCAAAGTAGATAATAAAGCAGTCCTTTTCAGCCTGTAGAAAACTGTTTCGGGAAAAATATTTTAAATACAGAGAAGTACAAAAATGTTTAAATATTCATAATTCTCATCATCTAGTTATAGATTACATAACCTAGTCTTACTAAGCTACTGATTAAAACAAAACACAAAATCATCACTTTAATAGAGAATAGATTCAAACACAGATGTAACAAAGCAAAATAGTATTATTCTAGAATAATATACCCAAACACTATTTTTTGCTTAAGTTTTTTATGTATTTCTTTGAGAAATTAATGATTAAGATCAACAAGTCAAGCAAATTAAATTTTAAAGAGGATTTATAGCAGCATATTTGAGTTTAACTACAGCTTGCTACTCTCCTCTATAACAGGTGTCCATTTATCTCAATTGAAACTCACCACCAGTACAAAGACATCACAACAAACAATCACACACCCTGGAAAAGCCAACTATAATGAAGTTGAGATGACCTATAACATTACTAAAATTTGATTTCCTCCTCATTTGATTGCTTTTTCAAAGACAAACTCATTTCTGAGTCAGGCACATTTCATTTGAAGGAGGCAATATCTTTCTTCTACTCAAACCCAGTTCTAATACCAACACTAAGTGTGATTTCATTTCAGAAATTTGTGATTGCCCAGGGAGCACAGAGATCTGCTCCTCAGTTGACACTTCTGCTGTAACCACTGCAAGTGTGTTTGCTGGTTATCTGACTAAAATTTTAAATATCTTCTTCATATCCTCTCATCCTTGACCTTCAACTTAAATGCAACATTTTGAAAGACAAACCATAGTCTTAAAACAGCATCCCTATCCCCAGTTACTCTCTCATTATCTGTTTATTTCCTTCAAAAATAGTATGCACTGTTCATACCTGCATGTTGACTTGATTAATGCTTGTCCCTTGAAGACAAATCAAAAGAAAACAAAAATCTGGCATATGTTCATCTTTTCATCTCCAAAACATGAAACATAAACAGCCCTACAGCAAATGCTTAATCAGTATTTTTTGACTAAATAAATGAAAACAAGAAAGTAAATTCTCTTACCCTCTATCCTTACAGTCCATACATGCTTTTGATAGAGTCATTTTTATAAGAAGCACTTCCTGAAATTGGCCTCAGAATGCTTACAAAACAACACGCTCTAATTATGAAACTTACTCATAATGGATGACTGGTCACAGCAGAACAATAGCCCTTTAGATAACTCTATAGTGGTCTGAGATCTCCCTAATTCCTTCGTAAGATTAATACCTCTTCACACCCTAGTCATCTCAAACTGTGGCTTGAATTTTGAGCGAAACCAGTCTCCTTCATTTATGAGAGCTATGATCTTTGAACATTGCTTATTCTTTCTGGTACCTAACTTCTTCAGGTTAAACAGACCTCACTCTCAGAATTGTTTAATGCATTTAAGTAAGAAAATGCATGCTAACTCAAGGTCTTAGCAGAGTAAGTGATCACGAAGGAGTAGCTTTCATACCTGTATTAGTTGGGGTGAGTGAGACACATAAAACTAATGATTATAATGCCACTGAGCCTGTATTTGTTGCTGTTGCTATATAGAGTAATACTCCAGCCATTTAGATCAGTTCATTTCAACTGTTTCAGAGTTCACTTGAAATATATTTAAAGAAAGAAAATTAGTCTCTATAGTCAACCTTTTCTCTGAATAACACCTTTTTCTATTAAAAATTTCTCTCTAAAACCAAAGGGCCAGACAAAGATAAACCTCAAAAGTTGACCATAGATCTGGGGGGGGGTGGGGGGAGAATCAAATGGGCAGAAGTGAAGAGCATAATGGACTGTGGTGGAGGGTGATGGGTTCTTTGGTGGTGGGAGAATTATGGTAGCTATACTGTCAAAAATTAACGAAGATGTAAGAAAATGTTACTTAATTAAAAAAAACACAAAGTATAAAAAAACTCTAGTCATCTCCAAATTAAAATCTTTAACAAGGTTTCACTGAAAATGTAGTTAACATTTTAACTAAATGTTAGTGGAAAGGAAATGAACATGCAAAAAGAAGAAATCAAAAGAAAAAGAAACTGTTTGGTTTTCAGCAATATGGGTCTGTTATTGGAAAATATGTTCTGTTCTCCCCAGGAGACAATTTTCAAAACAGATCTTTTTAATTTGGAAAGCGAATGAGTATATTATTGTGTACAAGTGTGGCTGTGAGGAACTTAGCTTTACTGGAGATGTTTCTGTTTTTATTTTTTCCTAAACACTTTAATTAGCTAAACAAAATATTTAAGTTCTGGTATGCTTCACATATCCCATTAATTCCACACTGGATTTCAGTTACTTTAAACGTCACTGATTTTTAATTAGCATGCAAATGCATTAACTAAGCTTCTTAGCCTTAAAGGTTAGAAGCACATGCAGAAAAACTGATAAAGGAATTTCCCCTTTTCCTGTTAATAAAAAAATAATCTATAAATTCCTATTCTGTGAGTGGAACACTTTCAGATGATTTTCAATATAATGAAAATGTAATTTCAAATAGCTTCCCAAGAAACCCATGAGCATATTTGTTTATAGATAAGAAAATGTACTCAGCTTTAGTTTATGGAATAATCAACAGGTGTCAAAAGGAGACAATGTCATTTAGGTAAAATGGAGTAAGCAGCATGCAGAGCTAGAAAGGCAGGTGAGGAAGTCAGCAGTAGCACTAGCCTGGCACACAAAGGTGGGCTCTGCATCTTGGTAGCTTTATTGCCTGTGGCTTCACAGAGCTTTGACAGGGGTCAGCTTTTATGGAAAATGAGCACTTTGAGCACTGGCAGGGGATGGGGTGCTTTCCAGACTTTGAGTCTTCATGCTAGCATTTATTCACAAATTAAGTGGTCAGATCTTTCTCTCTTATTCTCACTTCCTCACCTGCAAAATAATACGAGCATAACCCCCACAAAACAGGACTTAAATATCTTAAAGATATTTTTGCTAACCAATCTTCACTCCTTTTGCCATATAGATTGGTCAATATGTTAGCGACTATTTATTGAATGTTGATCTATACCTACAACTATATGGGAGGTTTTATATAAATTCATTTAATTTTCACAACAATCCTATGAGGTAATATTATGATCATGTCTGCTTTGCAGATGAGTAACCTATGTGGATCAGAATTGGCTTCAGAGTTGATAGCGACTGTTTCACTTTGTCAAACTCTTCCTTATCCCTCTCGAAATGATGCTTTCTGCAAAACATGCATGATTTCATCAAAACAACCACTTCTGTGTACAACTTATGGAAGAAAAAAATGAAGATATTCAGGGCAGTGAAAACATATAAAAGTCAACATGTAAGACTGGACCTCACAGGATATTTAACACTGGATTCTTAGGAACAGATTAACTCAGATTTGAGTTTACCTTTCAAAATAAATTTGTGCAACAGACAAAGGGTGAGGTCATTACAAAAGAATGTAAGGTAGAATTCAAAGGGTTAATTTTCATCTTGACTTATCATTATGGTCGATAACTTCTGTTTTACCCAGTGACTTTTGCCAAGTTTTCTGTACAATATCAGAAGCTTATCCTTTTTTCAATATTTCATATAAAATAAAATGTATGAAATGCAGGAATCCTTTGAAAATCAGAATTTCTAATGTAGAAACATTCAAATGATCTAATCAAAGGATAACAAGGAAATCAAGTCCAAGTTTTAATCCACTTCGGAAAAGGGAAGCCTCGTACAGACATCTACAGTCATGGGTACGGCCATCTCCTATTGCTATAACAACTGACAAACAGGTAGTCAGGATTAGTTGCAATGTTTTAAAGGTCAATTAAAATCCTTTGAAGGTTCCCTGACTTTCGTAAAAGTTTATTAGTAACCTGTACATATGATTGTGAAAACTTAATCTCTATGATTCCATCATTAAGCGATCTTTTATAGAGATGATGATGTGTGGCAGTAAATTATTCTTGATTATATAGAGCACAACATTCTTAGACACTGCTCCTGCATAAGCCAAAGATCCTTAAAAGAAGCTCTAAATTTATCCACCTGACAGATATTCTGATTCATGTGGGGTAGGGTAATACAAAAAGAGACAATGACAAGAACACTGAATAGTCTGAGAAGGCATCTTAAATCATGCTCAATATTTTCAAATGTGAAAAAAAAAAATCACGTATACCAAAGTACAACTTACTAAGTAAATCAGAATTCTTTGTTCCATAGCTAACACAAAATATTGACTGCAACTCCCAGGTTGAGTTTTAGTTCAAAGTGGAATTTATTATTGAAGAAATTGAGGGTAAAGCAGTAGTGGCCTTTTCTTAGCCATCTACCTAACAACAACTGCCTTTGAGTTTTATAAGTTTAACAAAGAACAGAGTGTAGCCTCAGGGAAGAATTTATGATGTGATAATGAACATGTTCAGATGGCCATTTCAGAGTCTGTAAAGAAAGGTTAAGTTCAGATGTCACTCTTTTGACAACTGTTCTGCCCTTTAGCACATACTAGAAAAGAGATGAATAGGCAGGCCAGAGGTTCCCTTCTGGAGACCAGGAGTCAGAGCAGAAAGGACAGCACTTTGAAAAGAGACTAGAAATCAATCCACACACACATATAGACTCTGAGTGTGCTCACCATATGCTCATTTCAATTATCTTGCAATTCAAACCACTTTGCTTGGAAAGGATTCTATTTTGCCTATACTAAGGTATCACCCCTTGTTCAACAGAAAAGTATCTTCCAGAAACAAAGACACAAAGCTATGTAAGGAGCTCTCTCTTAGAATCCTACCCTTCTGGGGCCTCCCTGGTGGCGCAGTGGTTTAAGCAACACACTATGAAGCAAACCGCAGCCACTGCAGCATGAGTTCGATCCCTGCTGCCGGCCAGGCAGGGGACCCACATGGTGCAGCAGACCTCTCCTGCTGTGCCCGCTGCTCCCCTCAGCAGTGTACTTCTGTTGATCTGCCTGTTCTGCTCCCCGCTCTCTGTGGTGAATCCTCTCACCCCCTCACACCTTTGGCCTGTACCCTAGTGCTTGTATGCATAAATAAATAAATCTAAAAAAAAAAAAAAAAAAGAATCCTACCCTTCTAAGAATTGCTCTATCACTCAAGGGAGCCACCCAATCTCTACTGGTGAAGAGAAAAATCAAGGAACCTCACACTGACCCTTTCAGCGTTCAACATAGGTAGTCATAATGAAATTGTTTCATATTAAAGAATTTCACCATTTTAAAAGAATCTTGCTACATGTGTCATCAATGATTCAAGCATTAATTAAAGCATAAAGACTATTGGTAAATGTTTCAGAATCACTTAATGAAATGCAGATGAGGAGAATAAGACTGAACTCAGAACAATACTAGTCACATTTTTGGGAAATGAAAATTAAAAATATTATCCCAATTGAAAAGGCAAAAAAAAATCTAAGGTGAACAAAGATGAGGAAAAGTGGAATTTTGCAAGTCATTCTGCAGTTTGTTCATTTATTCAATCTACAAATCTTGTGATATAAAAGTTAAGTCTAAGAAATCTTTCCAACAAATAAAGCAAGGTCAAGGTGGAATAGAAAATACATGATGTTTTTAAATGACATCTAACACTATAGTCATTTTCTTTTTATAGTTCTCTACTCCAAAGTTGATTTTCTTTAGCCTATGTTGATGTTAGATTTAACATTAAAATAGAACATAAAGTGAGCCATAGCTACATTTTTAGGATTATTTATTGTCTAAGTAAAATAAAAGGACATTAAAGGTAAGAGGAAGAAGTTTTGAGAAACTTTACAAAATAAAAAAATGACCGCACCTTCTAATACCCATGAAATTGTGTGAAAGTTATAAATAAATAGCAGGCAAGTCTGCAGCTGCCTCTTGTAGTGTGCAGGGAGGAGAGGACCTCTGTCTACTTGTCTGCTGTCACCTTTAACAATTATCTAATTTATTCTCAGCTCTCTCATCATAAAATAAAGGGGTTCAAATTGAATGAACTTTAAGACGCCTGTTTGCTTTGTTAATTTTTAAACTCGTCAAAGAACAAATCTTTATGAAACTGTGGTTGCAAAATAAATGGATTCTTTTACTTCTTTAGTCTGTTTAAATTCTTAATGTCCAGTTTCCCACTATTTCACCTTTTTCCACGTAGCTTCTTCAAGACAAGAGTCCCATTGACATCATGTTGGTGGGAACATTCATATGTATCAGTGCTGAATCTTAGTGAATTTTTTTTTGTACAGGAGTAACTATGCTAAAAAAATTAAATAAATGATGATGTTTAATCTTCAATCAACTCCAGGGACATTTACTTTACCATTACAGACAAGGACCACTCTACACAGTCAAGCTTGAGGCAGGAACCAGTCATTCTGATTCCAGATCATACACTAAGAAACCAGTTTGCAAAAAAGTGCATGTACATCCTAACACAGAGGGTAGACACTCTAGCTAACCCTAGTGGAGAAGTTCTGTTGCTTTGGTGTGGGCACTGGGGCAATGGAAAAATCATATTAGTGAAGGCAAGAACAGCATGGTTAAAATCCCCATCCCTGCATGCCAGTTCAACAATCAATAAAGATTTCCAAACAGTTCACAGCTGCTGCAACACTGCCTGCAAAACTGGTGTAACACACCACTGTCTCTGATTATCAGGGTGGGAGTGGCTGGCAGGAGGTCTATGTTGTTGGCTAGAAAGCATTTGATGGAGTGTGCCAATCCTTCAAACCTACAGAAATCTCACCAGGACAGAAAAGCAGAAGGATCTTTGGCTTCAGTTGTTTCCTTAGATTAAAGGCATTTAAATGAAAGATGCTTAGCAAATGCAAGATGCTCCTTTTGGATTAACTGTTAGTTTTACCAAAGCTCTTGAAAGGAATGTCTTTGGCGCCAACTGCCAGTACCTTGTTCATGACCACCAAAACTTCCATTACTCCTTCCTAATATACTAAAAATATTTTTCCTTAGATTATACTTCCAATAATCCTGTTCCTGAGTTAGTAAGCAGAGCACCAAATTTAAGACTGTAAAATTGGGCTTCTACAAATTCTACCACATAAAGTAGTAACTACTCAATTAACCTTATGATTTAACCTAACTTAGTAACAAAGCAGTAACTTTACTTAAACTGAAGACCAAATATAAATAAGGCACTTAACATCTCTGGATTTTATTTTTGAAAATGAGAAGGAAAGAGAGAAAGGAAGGGAGATAGGGAAGAAATACAAACACTTAGGTTCCTCTCCTAGAAAGAGTATGACCTTCTAGTGAGGTTATTAATTAAAGTGTTTTTACAATCTTCAAATTGTTAAAAATATTAGAAGCCTTATACTCAACTAGGAAATAGCTTGGTGGCACATAATAAAGTTCAAAAACTGATAGGCTATCAAGGTGAAAGACCATCTTCAAGCCACAGTGTGAAGATTAAGATAGGGCAGTTCTGTGATGTCACAGATTCCTGTTTCAGCAAAGCAAAGGAATCAAACTTTGAATACAGGGAAGACATGTATTCTGAGTATTGGTATTTTATTTTACTATTTTTCACACTCTGAGAATGGCCTTGATAACCAGAGTATTTCCAAATGAATCCAGAGAAAACTGAGTTGTCTTTGTAATAGGAGTAAGTGGTTGAGCAATCAGTTCTTTGATTTTCTCTAGACTCAAAGCACAGAGAAGCTCTGAGACCATGTTGTAAGGGGGTGAAATCCCATGTATTTCCAATAACAAGGCTGTCATTTTTCTGGATAGGAACCGGAGATATTGCTGTATTGAATTTGCCTCATCCATATATATTTAATACCCACCCCCCAGGTGTTAGCACAAGTTTAAGATTAGACACTTTTTGTTTAGAGAGAAATCTACTTCTGGAAAAAGCTGAGGGTAAGGTACGTGTCCTATTTTGTATTTGAATTTCGCATTATAAATTCTCAGAAATATGTATAGATAGTAACCTCTAAAAGTATTAACATTTAACAACTTCATGGCCAACATCTGCAGATGGAACACCTTGGACGGATTATATCCCTAAAGAGCTACAGAATTAGCAAAGTGCTCATTCTGCAAAACAATCACAAAATATTCAATTGTAAAGGACCACATTTTCTGGTAAACAAGACAACTACTGTTTGTCAGCTTTTTTTCTGACCTAATAAGCAATGTAATCTTTTTTTCCTACTTCTTTCTAACTTTGGTTGCAAATTTAAAAATTTGGAAATGAAAAAGTCTTTTTTTTAGAGGACTTCAAAACTGTAAGAATAGGTTAATTCAATCCTTCCCCCACCCAAAAGAAATGGAACTATGGACCAGAGAAGGAAACATGAAAAGACTTCTATTCCTGGGAACATGCATTAGTGGGTAGGTGAATCAGATCTAGAATTTGGCCTCCTAAATCCTAGTCTATCACCCTCAGATTCCATCCCATCATATATGGCTTCCTTGATAATTAAATGATTATTGCATTTCAGGATCTTATTCCCATGATTTGATATATATTCTGTATAAGCTGAAATGATGATATGTCAGTCTTGTGATATCACACAAAACTAAATTTGTATGTGCATGCAATATTATTAATGATATTATTTATTGAATTTAATATGAGCAAGTAACTTCACTAAGTCTCCTCTATATACAACCAGCTAATTTTTTGAATCATCTCTTGAGACTGATGGTATAATCACTCCAAAGCTAAAGACAAGGACATTGAAGATTTAATGAATTAAGTCATCTGGGCCACATTACATGGCTAGTAAGCAGAAGAGCCAAGATTCCATGATCTACATCTTCAAATACTATGAAATATCCCCAGTGTTTATAAAAATACAAAAGGAAAAACAGATACCCCACACGTTTTCACAAATAAACCTGTCTTTATCAGCCTTAAGGATGAAAATGGCATTTCCACCAGCTGGAGAAGTAACAACCAACTACATTTAGTTCTAATCAAGCAATAAAAAACAGATTGTGTTTCATTCTGTTCTTTAAATACATTTTAACCAATTTCAAAGACATTCAATATTAATAAAGATTTTCAAAGACTGCAATTAAAACTTAGCCTTATTTATAGTCATCTGATAGCTTCCACAGATCATTGTTAATTTTCCTGCTTTTCTTACATGAAATATTATGGTATATTAATTAGCTGTTAAATCAGAATAATTATACATCATTTAATGTGCAACAGGTTCTTTGGTTTAGTTTTAGATTGTTCTAGTCACCAATCTAGATGGCTAAGATTAAAATTTTAGAAAGGAATGTGAATATTTAAAGATGGTAAGTTGGGAAGCATTCTTCGAAAATTTCTGGGTATTCTACTCTCACCTCCACTGATATGCAGATCCTTATATAACTACAAAATAATACCATAATACTGTACAATAATTTCTCAGGCAAATTCTGAAAATCAAACAACACTTTCTTGAATACTAATTGCAGGCTTGAACATTTGAACATGATCGATGATGATAAAAACTTCAGAACAAAATTATCATTTTGTTGTACTACAACTTTTTAAGAGTATGAGACAGTAATAATACAGGATTACAGGTTCTTCTAGTAGTAGTTTAACTCATTTCTCATGTAACTTCTAGGAGTCAGGCCCCAACTGAGCTGATCCTTGGTGTAGTTGTAATAATCTAGAAAACATACATGTTTCTGACCTCATGGAGCACAGTCCATAAGGCTCTAGGGCTATTTTTCAGTAGAGTAAACTTATAAGGCCCAAGAGTAGAAAACAGTTTCTTGATTCTAAATCTGGTTTTTCAGTTTTTTTCCCAATTGAGATAACATTGGTTTACAACACTGTATATGAATTAGGGGTACAGATTCACACCTCTGCAGATATATGTAACTGCTGTCAGTATGAAATATCTCTTCTTCAACTATTTGTAATTAAATCACTGTTATGTCAAGGAATGGACCAGAGCTTAGGTGTAGCATATGGGAATGATCTGATTTATTACATCCAAAATATTTTTCTTATTTTCACAGGTTTTTAATGTACAAGGGAAAAAATTGGATATAATGGGCAGAGACTACTGCTTTAAACTGATGCTTTACTCAATATGGTTAAAGGAATAGAAGGAATCTTTAAGATTATGCCCTTGCTAGTAATACATGTTAGGCCATATAATGAATCCTATGTAGAAGGTTGAAATTGAAATAACAAAATTTTTTATATTGATTGGAAAAATAATAAACTACAAAAAAGTGGAGGTTTCTAAGTGTACAGTTATAAAATATTAGTGACACCTTAAGTATTTCATGCTTAATTAGAAGGGCAATGGTGCCCTGAATTGCAAATTCAGAAGACATTTCTCCTCAGCTGGTTATATGACATTTGTTCTTTTGGCCAAGAATCAAAAATGATCATTGGATATAAAAATCCCATTCACAATAACCATAAAAGCTAGAGGCTGAAGAATAAATTTAACAAGAATTATGTAGGGACTATAGGAATAAATTTAACAAGAAATGTGTAAGACTTACATGAAAAAAACTGTAAAATTTTACTGAAGGACATAAAAGGATACTATAAATGGTGAGACATAGTATGTTCTACAAAAGGAAGTACTGATACTGTTGAAAAGTAAATTTTCTTCCAAATTCCTCAACTTATTTTAATGCAATTACACCCAAATTAAAAATTATAAGCCTAATGGCAGTTTTTTAACCTGCCAAAAATACAAAGATAGAATGAAAGCACAACTATTTCACAATAGTTAAGTAGGAAAATAGGGGAGCTTTGTCCTGGTATTTAAATCTAGAATAATTGAAAACTAATAGTGGTAGCAAAAGATATAGAGAAAAATATCAATTAGGCAAATTACAGTTTAAAAACAATAACTTAAGGACATAAGATTTCCTATGTGATAAGAAAACATTTCAAATCATTGAGAAAAAGAACAGATTATCTAATGTTATTCTGACATCTCCTTATATTTGTTTATAGGTGTGTGTATATATGTATATAGATACATAGATATACTCTAAATGAACTTTTTCATACAAATAGAAATATTTTAGACACTGGATGATTGGAAGATATTATTCACAAATTTATTACATAAGGAGATGTATTTGTATTATGACAGAGGTGAATAGCTTTAATATATAATAAGCTCCAACAAATCAGTAAGAAAAAAATTAATCCTCTGGTTAAAAAAATCAATAAATGACAGGAGATAGCAATTCAGAGAGAAGAAATACAATGTCTTATAAACATAAAAATGTATTTGATAAAAATAGTAGAAAATAGTAATAATTGCTATTTTAATTGATCTCTCAATGATTTAGTCTATCTACTTTTGCATGGCAGATTTTAATCTTGATGTTCTATTTGAGTTTCGTAGGGTTTGCAAATCATCTGGATTATTAAAATCATCTTGGGAGATTAGGATGGAAACAAGACCACTCAATTTTTTCAACTTCTGCAACTAGAGGAAAATACAAAATAAATAGGATAGAGGCAGATTGGAATCAAACACTTCGAAGACTTTCTAGCTATAAAATAAGGATGGCTGTACTCCATTGGCTCACGGAAATCATCTCACCCACAATTTACCCATCTGGAAAATGGATAATACTTGTTTCAAATTTTAGAAGTAAATGTGAAAGCATTAAAAAAAATGACATTTCATTTCATAGAAGCTTCTCAACAAAGGGTAGAAATTTTTAGTAGTATTAGTAATCCTAATGAAATATATCCCAGTTACATATCAAAGGCATATATAATGCAATATTTCAGTCTGGTTTCCATTTACTGCTTTGTTTATAAAATAACAAATACTTAAAACAACTGAGAGTATCCACTTGGATATTGTTCATGCCATATCATGTAAATTCAAAAGAACAGTCACTGATAAGATATATATTTGAGTCAGATTTTATAAAACATTCAATTATACTTAGTCAACCACTATGGGAGAAGGTCTCTGATATTTCTCAGACATGAAAAACATATTGCAAATTCCTCTATGATAGAAATTATATGTCTATCCCCCTCTCCATCTCCTTCTCTGCTCTCTCCTCTCCCTCCTCCTCACCTAATCTCTGCCCCCCAAAGGTCTAAGTATTACTGATTTAAATCAGTTATTATTCTTTCCATCATTGCAAAAACAACAGTTAAATTGAAAACCCAGATTTCCAGGATTGTGGTAATTTTTAGAAAATAATTTAGAGACATTTCATCCAAGTCTTGGAATTTTACAACCAAGACATATTTATATCATTTATTTCTCTGAATAAAGCATCCTAAGAAAATTCCATTAAACAACAGATTTCCACACAAGGGGTGATAATAATGATTCGAATGAGTTATAAAATCACAAGGTTAAACTATTTTAATATGTGTATCTCAATGCTGGCTCATTAGATAGGGACAGTTTGGTGGTTTCTTAGAAAATGCAACCAAATTATCAAAATAAGAGTTGGTTTTTATGATTAACTACAGAATACCATATTTGCCAAAAAAAAAAAAACTACTTTGTAAAAAGCAATTGCAACATTACTTTATTCAGAAATTTTTATAGCACAGAACTTAGCTTCCAAAACCTAAATTCTAAAATAAAACATCCAAAATATCTGAAGGAAATAAAGAAACTCTTTGTTTTTCCTGAGGTCTATAATTCTGCAGCTCTTTCATTTGTAAATCCGGCAAGTGCTTAAAATATGATGACTTTTAGAATTACGAAGGTATTATTCTCTAATGAATTCTGTTAGAAAAATGGTTCCCCACACAGGCACACTAATATGATTCAAGTAAACACTTAGGAGCGTTCTTCCAACACATAAACCAGATGCAAATTTACACAGCCTAGCAGATCAGCCCCACCAGCGTTAAAAGAGAGCAATAGATTAACAGTGCCTGAAGAGCTCTGATATACACAGCAGATCCATAAGCGAACACTTCAGGGGATTGGTGGGCTGTTAACTCCAACACTCATTTGGAAAAAACAGCAACAACAACAACAAAAAAAAAAAACAAAAAAACCCAGAAAAATGTTTTTATAAAACAAATCGTGAAGTTTCTTTATCTGCAGGTCAAAGGTAGGGAAAAGTAACAAATCGGGATTAGATTTTACACCCTGTAATTGGCACCCACTCCCATTTAAAAACTCTTTTATATCTGTTTCTTATTTTATGATGTTCTTCCAAAAGGTGTATTAATCATTTCATTTTTAGATTAATGTTAATTTTTTTTTTAAAAAATCTACAGTGGATGAGATGTCAACACCCTCATAATAAATGAGAAGTATTAAAGATGATCCTTATATATAATTTGTTGGAAAGTCCACTGGCTGATTCTATAGTCCTTTGTCAATCCTGCTGACCTGTTGTTTTAAAAAGTAGGAAGACTCAATAAAGATTTAAAAATAAACATTCCCTCCTGGAAAGGGTAAACTACAAACTCCCTAAATCATTACTTTATCTAAGTTGATGTTGTAGCAGTTGCAAGCTAGAATAAGCAGGCTGGACCACAGACAATAGGAATCACCTTTGAATTATCTCTAATGTAAGTTCTACTCTCCATTATTTCCCATTAGTCAAATAATAGACACAATAAAACAGCCTATTCTTATTTATTTTATTCTTATTTTCACAGGAAATGCAAGACTTTAAACAAGTACCAAGGTGAGTGTAAGGTAAAAATATATTACTTACTTGCATATAATTTTATCAATTCCTCTTAACTTTCCATTTTGTATGTTTTATAATATACATTACATATCCATGCACAGACAAATAAAATATGCATTTATTGAGCAAGCCAAATAGATTGAGGTTCAATTCTCATGAGGCAAGCACTGTTTTTATTCCAATTAAAAGTTAAAATAGCAAAGTAAAAACTGAGTTTCAGAGACTAAAGGAGATTCACATAAAAGTATAAAAGTTTCTAGATAAACATTTTTTTTTAACTTTTGATTTGATAGTCCTGCACCAATTAGGCACTAAGTTATTGATCTTTACAGGCAAATTCTCAAGACGATTAATCACTAAGAACTTAAGTATAAGCATATACTTCAAGAATGATAATTAAGCAGTCATCGATAATTTGTAGGAAGCTATTTCAGTGACATTTATGTAAATGTATAATGTTAGTACTACTTATTAATCAAATAGCTATCTTTCTAAACAAGGAAGGATTAGTCATATTATCCTAAAATGTATACAGAAAGTCAGCATTTCCTGATTTTTTTCCCCAAACATCTTAAAAGTAAGTAACTGTGGCTGTTATTATTCAGTTCTTCTAGTGCAAATACTGTGGGTGCTATTCTTCCCACCACTTCACAAATTTGGTTCAAGCTTTCTAAATAGAGAGTTATGGGTATTTTCATTTGTGTCAATAGTGTGGCAGTTCCAAAGGGCATTTTATAAAGATCAAAATCCCTCAGAAAGTATCCTTCCATGTTGTTTTTTGTGAAGATGCTTAGACTTCTCATCATGTCTTAGCATCTATTCAACAACTTTCAATGTTTCTTCTCTTAAGTTCTTGATCCTCCTCAGTTAAGCTTTACCCTGCATGTGACTACCCTCAGAGGCCCCACACCACTCCCATCCACAATGCAACCTTAGAAATTATACAATTCCTCCAGTCCTTAGCTCCTATATTTGCAAAAGAAGATGGACGCTATTGCCTGGCCATAAGATTCTGTAAGCATTAAATGAGGCAGTCATATTTTTGCAATGCTATTATTGTTAATCTTCCTGCTGTCTATACCTGACTGCACTTTCCACAGAGCTGATGTTACTGTCCATCCTTTCAAATATCACTGTTATTTCTTGCTCAGTTCGACTCTCCCTCTTCGACACAGCTTTCTACAAACCCACCCGCTCTGACTACCAGGATCTTTATCTTCACAAAAGCCCACGTTCCAACTAGAGGTTAGTCAGTTGTCAAACTCTCTTATTAGCTGCTGTGTTAGTTTCCATCTGCACCACAAAACAAATGCTCTTCAAACAGAAACTTGTGTCCCATATAGTCTGTAACTATGAGGAGCGCTTTTAAACAGGTAGATTCCTGAACCCCATTCCAGACCTGGGCATGAACCCTGAAAATATGATTATTTTGACTAGATTCAGATGATTCTACTGCACAAGAGTCACTGTGAACTTGCTTCTTTTAATTTCTCTATCTGAGCAATATACCACTATCTATACCACTATTGTGTATCGATATACCACAATAGCCCACCATCTTAAAAAAAAAAAACCTTCTTTCCAGTAACACTCATTTTCCTCCTCAGGCAATTAAGATGAATCATTCTCCATGCTCAATAGTTCTTACAACCTAATTGTCAGAGTGTGGGTTAAATTAGCACTTGATAAAGACTTCCTGGTAGCCAAATACACTGTAGCTCTTCAGTTGCTCCTCTAACACATGCATTCGATCATATTTGCTGCACATCTACTATTGGCAGGCATGGTGCTAGGTCTCGAGGACGTGTGCTGACACGGACCACTCACAATAACATGCCAAAATCTCTGATCTTCAATGCTTTCTAAGATGCATATGGATTCACCTTAAAGAACTTCATCAATTTAACTGGTCTCTCCTACTGCCATTAGGAGAGAAGTTATTTTATCTTCAATTGCCCAAATAATTATTTCTAACTTAAGACCTCTTGGCAGATAAGTGGCAGTAGGTGCCAAATTATAGAGCAAGGAAAATGAGACTTGGCAATAAAAAAGTTGATCAAATGCCAACAAAATGAGCTCTAGCAAGAGCCAATTGGCTAAAGATGTCTATATGGAAAAATATGAACAGGATAGTATAAACTTATTTCTCTCCGGTTTAATAAAATATATATTTTGCAAATAAAATGCATAACTGGAAGCAATATATAAATCTTTGGTTTGTATCTTTAAAAAATTAATAATCATCTACTCTCTTCCCCCCACATCATGTTGTATTAAATAATTTATTCTTTTAACACAGATTTGATTCTTTATCATATATAGGATGCTTTAAATATGGATTTTCTCATCACGCAACATAAGTTATCTATTGGAGATTGAAAAATGTTTTCCAGCTGTATCTTTCCAAATCACTCAGTAACAGGGGACAGTTAAATACTTTACATTTTCTTTAGTTTTTGAAGCAACTTATTTCCTTCTAAATCTCTGGCATCTCTTCTCAGTCTCCTTTGCAAGCTCCCTCTTCTCTCTCCAACCCCTACTTATTATCATGCCCTAGGTTCAATCCTGTGTCAATGTCTTTTCCTTAACAACACCCTTGCCTAAATCATCTCAATGATTCTCACTATATCAAATGCAATTTATTCACAAATGGCTCTCCCAACATGGGTCTCTAAAAAGTGTACCACATGGCACTCTCAACTCTGTATTACCATCTATTTCACATGTCCACAAAGATGTCTAATGGTCATCTCAAACTTGACCTGAACCAAAGAGAGTTCAATTCCCTTTTGAGCCCCAAGGTTCTCACCATAGTCTTTCAAATATTAATATCAAGAATTTCATATTAAGAAGCTCTTTTACCTTGTGCTCAATCTAAATGTTAGAGGAGAGTCTGGATTTATCTTTTCACTTCCCATATTCTAATGGAAGGTTCTGTTAATCTCCCTTCTAAACACCTCCAAATCCATACCCTTCTGTTCATTTCCATTATCTCTTATCGAAGTGCCAGTACCTCTCGCCTAGGCTAGAGAAATGACCTTCTTACTGGTCTCCCTGCTTCTACCTTTATCTCCTTGTAATTAATTCTGGAAAAAGAGACACTCCAATCAACTGAAAATAAGATCATGTTACTCCTCTGCTCAAAATCCTATAGCACACATTCCATCATGGAGAATCAATATGAACATATACTACAATCATTTCACTACTAAAAGTTCATTTTTTTCCTCTTTTAACAGTCTGTTTCAAAGTATTGTTTATGACATGCCAAAACATACATTGAATTTGAAAAAACCAGGTAACATCAGGATAGAAACAGAGTGAAAGAATAGTAGCTGTGTAAATATGAACCAAATTGATATATAAAACTTTAAAAATTGACCATGTATATGGTATTTAAATTCAGTTCTGTGATTTAAATTCAGTTCTCTGAGAAGACTCAGGGTCTGTTAAGTGAAAATGTAAACTATAAAATATTCTCTGCAAAGGAACTAAAAGCAAAGAATAAAATATGATAAGCAAATCATTAAGAACTGGAAGGTAATGTAGGCAAATTATAACAGTTTTTAAAAATTGATGAGGATGTGGCTAATTGTTGCCTTTGATGCTTACTGGTATTTTAAAATGGTTTTGTCATCATATACCACCAAACAGAAATGGAAATGGCAATGAAGCATAAAACCCTTTGATCACTAGAATATTGTCCTTTCTCTAGGTGCTTGGAGACAAAAGCCCAACACCGTTCTCTTCAACAGCATTTCTCAACTAGAGACTGTTTCACCATGCAGAGCACACTGGCGATTTCTAGAAATAGTTGTTGTTTTCACAAGTGCAGGTGGACCTCTAGTATCTAGTAAGCAGAAGCAGGGAGCTATCACTGAACACTATACAATGACATACTAGCAAAGAATTATCTAACCCAAGTACCAAGAGATCCTTGGTAAAGGAATTCTGAGATAGAATGATCCTACCCTAAAACTAAGCAACCGCCACCTCCAACCAGCAGAGTTAACAAATCGACTTTCTCTGATATTCCTTCTTATAGGCATTCTCATGATCATCTAATCATTGAGGGAGGGAGGGGAGGCAGAGCACACTGAACCACATAGCAGTCACTTCTAAAATCTGCAACTTGAGACACGCCTGACTTCAGCGGGAGACGAAGACTATACTTAGTCCTTCATTTCATGCACAAAATCTTGCTCACAGCCAATAGCAGAGGATTTCCCTAAGAGTTAACTAAGAGAAACATCTATAAACTTTGGATATCCTATGGCATTGTTTTAAAAGGTCTGTATAAGTCTAGAAATGGAATCTTAATAATGAACCTTATTTATATTATGTGGGATGGAGGAAGGAGAGCTCCGGAAAGAGAAGAAAAATGCTAAACCATCTTTAAAAGAATTATTTGCAGGAGCAATTGACTGGAAATCACAAAAATGGGCTGTTCTTAATGGAAAAAAGTTCTATTTGCAAATGTGGGTCTTGATAAATAGAAAAAATGGGGGAAGGGTGGTCTTTTCACATACTGGTGCCCACAGCATAATGTCACTGAAGTGGTTAGAGTCTGTGAATGTAGACCCATTAACATTTCTTGTCAATTATTGATCTTAATAACCATTGAGATTAATGGCTAACCATGAAGATTAAGCAGAATCAGATAATTCTACTGTGTCAATAAAAAAAAAAACACTATAAGACAAGTTAACAAACAAAATTTATTTCTTTCTGAAATCAATTCAGGAGCAAAGACATGATACCACAAGCAATACCTGTATTTTTCAAAATCTTATATAAATCTTCCTTTATTGTTGGGTTTAAACTATGCTAAGTATAAGTGTCTCAAGGACAGAGACTTTGTCTTATATTTAATACACACTGAATATTGATGTTAAATATATATAAAGAAAAAGAGGGGAAATAAAAGTTAAAAAATAGTAACACACACTGAATAAAGTACTTACATGAAAAAATCATCTCAAAGAAATTAAGATTTTTTTCAAGGTAAAGTGAATACAGGGTAAAAGTAACACTTGATGAAGGATTAGTTTATCTGGTCCATGCACTGTTTCCAAACTACATAAAAGTGGGGTCCTCAAGGAACTGAAATGCTTTTTAAATGAGGTCTTGCTACATTTAACCAATATAGCCAGTTAAGATGTGCAGTTCCTCATTTGCTTGCTCTCTGACCTTGAAAAAGTCACTTAACATATCTGGATCTCAGATTCTTTATTCTTTATTTTTTTTTTTGTAAATAGGTTGACAGAAGCCATCATAATGTTTCTAAAGGATTGTATGAGATAATGCACATCAACAATGACACCTGCATATGTTAAAAACTCAACAGCAGTCACTATAATTATATCTATGAGTGTTGTGGTGATGGTGGGATTAACCAGGCACTGTGGAAGAGACATGGAAGAGAAGAGAAAGGCAGGGAAAGAATACTGGGTAGAAGAACTTCTCAGCATCATTTATTTAGAATTAAATTCCCTGTCTCATGCTTCTTGGATGTCCTTCTATCTGTCCTGGGTAACTCACTTACCCATTAACCACAATGCCAATTTAAACTTCCTCTAATCTCAGTAGAAAGTATTTCTGATGTCACAGACACTACAGAATTTTTCAGACAAGAAACCCTTAACTTCCTGTGTTGCTTCCCCAGTCCATTTCTCACTGTGTATCTGCAACCTACTACTTTCTCAAGGTTATTTCTCTTCCAAATTATACATGGCTCCTTTTAGCCATTTCCCTCATCCCACTTCACTTCAGATCCAAGCCTCTCAAATGTTCAGCCTTCCACAAACAAGTCCCCTTACTACATTTCACCCAGCAGCTCTAGTTCCCATATCTAGGTGACGAGTCTCAGGACTTACTTTCATTGATCATGCTGGCATCTGATACAACTGGCCATTTCCTTCTCTTTTAAACTCTCTTGAATCTCAACTTCTAAGACATTATTATCTGCAGATCTCCTCCTAACACTGAGGGCTGCTTAGGTACTTAATAATTTCCTTTGTGGGTTCCTTTTCAGTTTTTTTTAACCACATAAATTATAGTGCTTGCCAAATCTCCATTTTTAGCTGTCTTCTTACTCTCCCCTTTTAATTGTACCCATTCATACAGTGATAAGCACCACTTACATGCTGACAGTGTCCAAGTTCATGTCTCTACTCATTGTCTCTTACTCAGGTCCAGATGTGTATTTTCCAATCACCTACTGGTTATCTATCCATGAAGAATTGGATGTATGCTAGTCAACCATCCCTAAATCAAGTTCACCCTCTGCCCACAAGCCTCATTCCCCACCCCACCCACCTTCCCAACCAGCTGCCCTCCCTATGTCCTTGGGGTCAGTTTCAACACAATCATTAGTTTGAGAATCACCAAGTCCTATTGCTTTACCTTATGAATGTCCAGACTGTATACTCTTTTCTTTCCACTCTGTCTTAGTTCATTAATACTTCCTGGAGTTTTGTAGTCCTGCTCTACCTCAATTAATTCTCCCTCCACAAGTCGGGAACATATTCCTGTAGCATGAAATCAGCTCATGAGATTCTTTTTTTGGTATCCTTGCATGGGTCCCTACAGTCTTTGAAACAAAATTTAAACTCCTCGCCAAGCTACCAAAATGGTCTTCATGATTTGATCACCAACTATGTTCTGAATACCAACTCTTATCACCTCTTTTTCTCTACTCCACTTCAGTCATGTTAAGTACTTCCAAGTCCTTCACACCACTTATTTTCCCTGTTTCTTTTTCTCCTTTGGGCTCCTTTCTTCTTAGAATACCTATTCACAGACCATCTTTTCTATGTCACATCCTAATATTCAACACTTCCAGGATGTCCAATGTATATCCTCTCTCAAAGCACTTATGACTTGTGATTCTTTCTACATTAGTTGATTTAAGCAGTGGATTTGAAGCTGTGATTCCATACTCTGTTTTCCCACATAAATGTACAATGTCTAGTGAATAAAAACAAACTACCTGCTGTGACCGCAAGTACTTCACCCAATATTTTGTGGCCTTTATCAGAAGCCAAACAGCCAACCAACCATTGCATAGAGAGTAAAACCAGAGCTACATGCTTGTAGTAAAACCTTGTCTACATGCACTTTATAAACAAGAATTAGGAAGAAAGAATAAACAACATATAAGGTGACTTGGAAATGTCAAATGAATGGTGAAATCAACCAGTGATGGAGGAGCCCTTGAGAAACAGACACTATTAGGTACTCAATGGGCTGCTCGGAAAAAGTTTAAGGGAAAATATGTGATTTCTGCTAAGCATAAGCATAGCAAGAGCCTGCAGTAGAACTAAGAACACATTCAGACAGTAAGTTTTATGGGGTCAGACTACGAGAGGGCAAGTCACTCTTATTCACTACTCTGTCACTAAGGCCTACCACCTGACAGAATCATAGTAGCCACTAAATAAGTATTTGTGTTGGGACTGAATTTTAAAATGTGCAGCTGGTGATACAAGAAAACATCTGTTTATAAAAAAGGCAGTACTTTTTCCCATTCGCCATTCCATAAAAAGGTAATTTGTGTATGTGTTTACTAGAACTCTTTCCTCAAAAGTGAAATATTGCTTCACTCTTTGGTTGGCAAATGTGTTGTTTCAAGATGGAGAAGAATTTACTTTAAATGAAGAGAAAGCTATTTCAGTCCATAATCCTCAGAGCCAATTTTGGATCTTAAAATGTACTTTTCATCAAAGAATCTTAACAAAAAAAAATCCCTGCCAATTTAACCAAGACATCCAAAAATATTTCATTCCAAAGCCAAGCTTTCTGTTCAGGAGCATTCTCAATGAGATGTCATTCTTCCAAAGACCTTCAATTGAGCCAACAGTCACCTAAGTCACCTGGTCTAACTACCAGCATCACTTTCCTGAAATAAAAAGTCACAACGGCATGTCATCTAGGAATCTGGCATTTTCCTGACAGTTATGCTGGGTTTCCAAGTTCACCTGCAACTTCTTTGTACCCAACAGAGCTATTTGAATAAACCAAGCCAGAGACACAGGTGATGTGGAGTTGGAAGTGAACTTAACATGTCTACACTCATTACAAACACAGGGAGACTACAACTTAGTAAGTACCCACCCAAGATGCACTTTGGGAAGCAGAAGGTTGATGGCAGTTGTCTTGGGTGCTAGCCTGAGGTTCAGTCACATTGGATGTTGCTCATTGAACACCAATACTTTCCACAATATGATTTTATCAATTATGGTAGTCACTGGAGATTGGTAAGATGGAATTACTGTACTCTTAAACAGGTATTCCAGCCAGATGGCTAACCAGCACAACCAACAGCAAGATGCCACATGGTTCAGGGTACTGCCTTCATTATCACTGACGGGAGGGGAGATCCACATGGACTGGATCTTTCCTTTCAGGCCTGTGCCCTGACAGTTTCAATGGTCAGATACCTACTATGCTCCTCCAAAGGCAGACTTGCTATAATAAAAGAAAGTTACCATTGCTAGAGATAAAGGACACAATGGATAATGAGGCAGAAACATCTGTGATCAATTTTGAGGTTTCACTTAAGTAATCAATCAACTGTTCTTTCTCAGAACTGAATAGAATCACAAGACCCCTAACCCATTTCAACCTGAACATGGGACTCATTATGGCACCAGAATCTTCTTATTTTATGTAGACATCAGTGATGGAATTTACCATCTGTTGCTTCAAATCCAATAACCATATTTTTTAAATAATATTAATATACCTTGCAAAATGTTTCTTTGAAGGATTCATTTAAGGTCACCAAGACTGCTTGCTGAAATAAGTGTTAATTTTTCAACAAGTAAAGATGTGTCTGTACAAGTCCACGTGTGTTGGCATTAGGCTAAGAAAGGAATCTGGCATGGAATTTTTAACACTTGGTTCTAATCATTAATGCTGGAGTCCTGTCCTATTAACAACCTGACATTTGTTTTTGCACTTTCAACATCCCATGATTTTGCAGCTACAGTAAATAGCTTTAAGAAATGACACCTCGCCTTAGCTGGGTCTATATTTTGACTAGCAGGTCCTGGCATTATGTCCACCTCAGCTATCTCTCCAAAATGCTACACTCAGGTATAAAATGAGAAAAATAAATTAAGAGGAGGGGAATAAAAACCTTTACTACTGTAAACTTGGGTCTATAACACACAAAAGCTATTAGCTGACTTACAAGGGCAACTTCTAATTATTTCAACATTGCCTCTTTGGATTCTAAATATTTCTTAATTTTTCCATAAAATTTCACTTTTTTTTGTGATGCTCTAAAGAGGAAGGTAGTAAAATTTGGGAGAAGAAAAGAGTATCAGTGAAGCAAAATGCCAAAGAATTATTTCTAAATCAACCACATGTAGGACATAGAGGATCATAGCTGGTTTCTCTATCACTTTGCTTTTAACAACGCAATTCAAACTCAAGCCCCTGGGACTAGGGAGTCACCCACAGTGGGACCTTTTAAATTTTTTATGATAAAACTCAAAATATAAAGTGATAAGAGAGTAATTGCGTGCCACCAACATGAATGTTAATATACATGAGAAATTAAAGTTTCCCAAGAAAGAAGTATTCTCTAGCTCCACAAGAGATTTTCATATTGTGTGGTTCTGAATCTCCCAACTATATATAGAATATAGTATATTCTATATTTTTAAAAAGTTCCCAATAATTATAAGATGACACATGTCATTAAACATCTCTGAATTAGTGGAAAATTCCCTCAAGGAGTCATAGAATGTTTCCTTATGTTGTGACACCTCAGGATTTATTAACTATCTTTGGAGAGTGTATAGGGATAAGGTAGGTTATTTGAACTTCTCTATTTGAATTGTGGGGCTATGCAATTTTGTGTAATATTGATTGAGAGAATGTCCATCACCTAAAACTTTGGCTCTCTTCATTTAGTCAGTAAGAGTCCCAACTCAAAAGTCCTCACCGTTGGTGTTCAAGTGTTTTTCACAAAACCTGACATCCACCATTATCCCCATTTCCAGGCAGAACCTGATGTAACACAACCTTCCAAAATGTACTGGATACAGTCTAGCTTTAAAGTTAACACTGGTACCTTACACTTAAATGTGGATTTTTCTAGAGGGGATATCCCAAAGGGGAAAACTTCAAAAACACAAAAGGAAAGTCACTAGGGCGATAAGCACAGGGAGTGAGGGGTTGGAGGGAGGAGAGAACTTGGAACACCATACTTTGTCTTGTATGTATGCAGTGTCCTAGTATGGGCACCAGGGGGCGCTCCTGCATGACGCAAACCCCCCACAAGTGTTCCCGGGTCAGGCTTTCTCTCCAAACACGTGCCCCAAATCCTAAGAGGTAGCCCCAACGGGGTACTGTACTGCTGTCCATGAACTGTAGGAGCTTAGGAAATGCGGTGAATAACATCACAAAAGTGACTGGAGAGGACACATCGGTCTAAGCCTGCCTTTTGAAAACACAGTGGTCAATTTTTATTTTATTTCTTTTGGTGGACAGGAGTGCTTAAAGGAGGCAGTGAGCAATGGGAGTGATGGGATGGAGGTGCTGTCCATAAGCTGTAAAGAGGCCATCTCCAAAAGCAACAAGTGAAAATCAGTAGCCCAGGGGCAGGTATTCAGCCTCTTTGTTAACAGATTAGTTTGTGGGTCAGAGTCTCAGGGAAATGTGGAATCAAAACCCTCTCCTCTTCCGGACTTCACCCAAAACCAGAAAAATCACCTGATGCACCCGGTTTACCCGTGAACCTCAGGCGAACCTCAGGCGAAGGTGGCTTCTGCAGGGGGGGAGGGGGAGCTCCAGCCTGCTGGCTGCGTTCTGCATGTGAATATGTGATGTATTTAACAAGCTCTTTGCTAATTCCCAATTATCAGAACCAGGATGGAAAACTCCGAAACTTCCAACACAGTGAGCTCCAGAGCAAAACCCCTAGCCTAGTCTCCACTTCAAACTCACACACGCATTCCACCCCCACGGGCTGGTTCCATCCTTCTCGTTCATTCCCCAAATGAAAGTCTGCAGAGACACAACCTTAAACCTGAATACTCACCATATTGACTTCGGAAACCATGTCGATGCTGGCAATGTCAATATTCATTCCCACGGCTACGGGGGGACCTACAAAGCAAGATGGCCAGTCACGTGATTTCTGAGAACTTCATTCATTCTTAGCAAGACTTGTCTCTGGCATGGGACATTTTATCCCAAGTCCCTCAACACTGCTTACCCTCAAATTCTTCAATTCCCTGCTCCTTTTTTGAAAGGATGGAAGGGCTTCCCTGGAAGTGCTCTATTGAATGTGCACACACAGGTCCTGATGGGCAAGGGATTTCTGTTCTGTCTATACAGGTAGCTGACAAAAGCACAGGACCCTGCTGACCAGAAGGAATTTTACATATTGCACTGAAAACCCCTCCTCCTCATTCTTTCTCACCCCCTTGGGTGCACAGGTTTTAACTCTGAGTTTGCTAAGCCTGAAGCAAAATAAAAGGGGTATATAAGCATGTCTAAGGTACCAGAAAGAGAGGCTCCATATCTTTCTTTCCTGTACCTTCCTAACCGCCCCCACCCCTGTAGGTTCTCCCCACAGCACCCCCACACCCTGCCTTCAGGATTACAGGGCCAGATAATATTCAGACACCAGGCACTTTAAACCATGACCAGAACTCTTCCAAAGTAGGCAGGCACAGGGGGTTAATGCCACTTCTCCACTAATTGTCTGCACATCTTGTCCTCAAAAATGTTCACAATGGCTTTCAGGAAGTGGGTTTCTCTGGGCACACCACTGACTAAACTTAGGGGCTTGTGTCTCAAGGAAGCAAAAACAGTGAAACAGGATTTCTAGCACTGAAGTCAATGTACAGCCGTCACCAGTAAACAACCAGGAGGGTCTCCCTGAAAGACATCTAGGTGCTGGACGGTAACAAAACCACCCAAGTTTGGATCAGTTTCTCAGTATAGAAACTGAGGCACATCCAGTCCACCACATGTACCCACAAAGAGGGAGAAGGAAGGCACAGCGTGCACAGAGCTCAAAAGATAAATGAGGATCTAGCTGGGCTGTTTCTTATTTCCAAGGCAACCCCATTACCTCCAAAATCGGGTCTCAGACGAATATCATAGCCTTTCAGGAGTCTATCCACCGTCTCTTTAACCAGCGACATATTACTAGGGTCATTGACACTAAAGAAAGAAAAGACAATAAGCAGGCATCAATAAGTAAGCCGGCACGGCGTTTTCAGCATCTATCTGATCCACACCACAGATCCCTGCTCACAGAGGTATGCAGACAGAGCCCTTCAAAGTGAGAAAGGAAAAAGAAACGCGGGCACACTTACCTCTGCGCACAGACAGCGGCGATGATTAAGGGGAATGACCAAATCCCAAAGTAGCCCCTTTTCCGGACTCTCCACATCCCTTTAGTTTTTGATGGGAATGAGGGTTTCACTGAAGAGAAGAGATCCAACTTAGTCTGCCCAGTGCGGTAATTCTAATGTGAGGCGCATGCGCACGGCGTACCAAAACATCAAAGGGGCAGCGGCGGCTGCCTGGGACCCAGCAGATTTTCTTGTTAAGAAAAAAAAAAAATTAAAGGGGAAAAAGGAAAAACATATATATCTATACTATCTACCTTATCTGAATAATATAGAAAAGTCACTGCACAGGAGCACCCAGAGTAAAAGCTTTGTTGTCCTTTCGTAAGGCAAAAACCAACCAGAGCGTCTGGGTAAGTTTGGGTAGTTGCAGGGGGCAGTTTTGCACCTCGCGGTGGTGTATGAGGTGTGTGTGTGTGTGTGTGTGTGTGTGTGTGTGTGTTTCCTCTTAAACATGCAAAACCAGATTAGGAATTGAAGGTTAGCAGGCAAGGGATGCCAGGGAGCCCACTTCTGGTCTCAGCAAGCAGACGGAAGAGAGGAGTTTGAACTTTATTTCCTGGGCGAACAGCATCCCCTGCCTGGGGCGAGATGGGTGCTGGAGGTGGGTGCTGTGCATCGGGGCGGAGGGGTAGGGAGGGGGCAGAAGTCGGAGCGGGAGCAAAGAAACCAATGAGAGGAGTGCTGAGCAATCCCTTGGATTTGGGGCGCGGGGGGGGGGGGCGGAGAGAATAGGGGAGAATAAGAAGNGGGGGGGGGGGGGGGGGGGGGCGGAGAGAATAGTGGAGAATAAGAAGACACGGAAAATAAAAAAGGAAGCAAGAACAGGAAAAGAAGAATAAAATTATGCCTGATATTTTCTAGGAGTGAAGGAGCAAGCCTGTTCACTACTCACGAGCGGGTTTTCTCCTCCTCACCCTTTGCCCCCTATTCCCAAAGAAGAAAACCTCGGGGTCCCGGTTTCTCGTCGTGTGACGTGCCTGACCAGCTAGTCCAAAGTATTTATAGCAGGAGGAAGGGGGTGGGCGAGGGGAGCAGAAAAGCAACGCTGTCTCTCCAGGTTTCGGTGTGATTCTGCATTGGGGAATTATTAGTAGAGAGGGTGGGGTTTGGGTGAGGGAATGCGGAGACCCTGCCTGGGGCAACATGGGGGCCGGGTTGGAATGCCCGGGACGCGGGTGAAAGCTTAGAGGGCGGGGGCGCGGGCCCGGGGCGAGAAGGGCAGGTGGCGGAGTGGGACGCGCCCCCCACGCCCCCTCCAAGCGCGCACACGCGCGCACACGTGCAGGCTCGTCTCCGCCCGCCGCCCCTCCTTACCTCGCGGGCCCGCGCCGGCCACCTACTCCCGCCGCGCGCAGAGCCGGCGCCCCCTGCCCTCTGCCCCTCCTCTGGGGCGCGTGGCTGGGAGGACAACCAGGCCTTTCAGGAGCTTCACCGCGCTGGGACAACCAGAGCCGACCCTGAAGGCAGGCAGAAGGAGGCTAGGGCACTGGGGGCACCGCTTTCTTCCGCTGTCCCCGCGACGCCGCGTCCTCTCCGCTTGGCGGGGCCGATAGGGACGCGCGAGCCCGGAGGCTGCCTCTGCCCTCCCGCTTCAGGCTCGGCTGGGCTCGCCGCGGCCGCCGAGACCCGAAGGAGGCAACCAGTGAGCTCGGGGGTTGGAGAGGGAGGGACATACTCAGTCCATTCAAGGTAAAGATCTTTCCCCTGCTGGAGGGAAAGAGATTTGCGGCCAGCCGGACAAGCTCTTGGGCTGGGGGCCTGGGGCCAAGTGAAAGAGTTGAGAACTGGACGGATGGCTCCGGGGTACTCCCGAGGGAATTTTGGAATCCGGCAGCACCCGGGTAGGTAGGCCAGGTGCTCCCGCACCCCTCCCCCCCACTCCACGGTGATTAACTGGATAAACCGGAGCTCAAACCTACATGCTGTACCCCAAGGCTTAACTTCCATCTCCTATGGCAAGGAATCATTGTCACCATTGACTGAGCGCCTATTACGCGTGCTTCATTCATTCATCCTCACAGAAATTCCTAAAATTTAGCCATCAGGGCACAGTCCCCAAATTATGGATTTAGAAACTGATGCGCGAGAGCTAAGGAACTGGCCCAAGGTCACCCAGGTAACTAGAGGTGGCGCCTGGATTGGACTCTAAAGCAGTGTCCCTAACCACTAAACTAGGCAGCCAAAACTCTTTAAGTCCCCGACCGTCCCCGACAGCCAACTCACGGCGTTTGTGGAATAGCCCCCCCCCCCCCCCCCCCCCCCGGGNCGCCCCCCCCCCCCCCCCCCCCGCTGAGCCCTGGGTTGAGCTAGCTGCCTACACGCGGGCAGTTCAGGCTTCTCCCCCAAGTGAGTTCAGCGGAGGGGAGGGTCGTGGTTCTGGCTGCTCTCTAGACCCATTTACCTCCAGACAGCGTCTGTACAGCCTATGTCTGAGGGTCGTCCGTGGCTGCAGGGAGAGGGGATGACTCCCAGGGAGGTGAAGGGGCTGCACGTTTGGGAGGCGCAATCCAACACTTGTGGTGGATGCAAGGCCGGCGGCACCGGGAGCTGAGTGCCTTCTCTGGCAATGGGAGTTACTAGATTAGAGGCAGGTAAAACCCGGAGCAGTAAACTGCAGATTACTACATGGCATTCTACCAGGCTCCTTGGCTCCCTAGAAGAAGGTTGAGAGGGGGAGAGAGGAGGGAGGAAACTTGAAGAGGGAAAAGGAGAGAGGGAGGGAAGGAGTCAACGAGGGAAGAGGACCTGGAATCTGTAAGGTCCTCCTATCTGTAATTACTTGGGTTGAGCGTTGTTACTAGAATCAAAATGTAGAACTATGGCCAAGAAAAGAGCCGATTTTTCTTTCTCTTTAAAATCATGCACCGTGGGACCCTTTCACCTTAACGATATTGAAGGGAAAACAAGGTTTAGATTTCTAAATTCTTTAATCAATCTGAACCTCAGGTAACCAAATGGCTATATCCTAGAAATCTCTTACTCTTGAAAATACCTCAAATCAGAGTTCCTTCTGACCTAGGATTATCCACGTGTATACTGGCTGCACTGCCAGCCCCTCCACTGAGGCTCACTGTTATTTTGATAAGAGTAAAATTCAGTAAACAGAACAAAACCTCAAATACTGTTATCCAGCTACATGAATATTAAACCACCCCACCCAGTAAATGGTTAAGTATTTATGGAAGCCCTATAATATAGAGAGAAAATTAAAGGGAACATAATTAAAAGTAATTTGAACCTTAGCAACTAAAACATTAGCACAGTGCAAACACTGCTTCAAAGGAACTGCATTTCTACCTTTCTGTTCAAATTCCAGTTCAAATACTTAGTACCACTGTGTCTTGGGCAGGTCACTTAACCTGCCTAAGCCTCAGTTTACTGCACTGTAAAAATGAACAATCTATTTGATTGTTGTTGAATGATGCAAATATATGGGTAGCATTTGGCATGTAATTAATACATAATGACGTTTTTAATAAATAAGGAATAACAAATGGACAGGAAAGCAAAGAAAGTGGAGTAAGATTAATCTGTTAACACTCAGTGGATACATATTTAGGCCAATTACCATAGATTATCTTGAAAAGAGAGAAGTAGACATTTCAAGGGAATTAGGTAAGGGTAATAAAGTATTAAAGGGGCCTCCCTGGTGGCACAAGGGGTTTAACACTGCCCTGTGGGGCTTCTGCAGCCACTGCAGTGAAGAGTTCAATCCCTAGCCAGGGAGGGAACACACATGGTGCAGCAGACCTCTCCTATCTTGTCTGTTGCTCCCCTCAGCAGTGTATTTCACTCAGTCTGCCTGTTCTGTTCCCCATTTTGTCTCTGGTGAATCATCTCACTCCCGGCATCTCTGGCCTGTACCCCAGTCTTGTATGCATAAATAAAACCTTTATATAAAAAGCATTTGTTGAAAAAAAAATTAAAGACCCAAGCAGCACCCAAGAGAGATAAGACAATATAGTATTTATGTGGTAAAATCTCAGGAATATCTTCTGCCAATAACTGTTGCTAATATACTTAAAGAGATATTCACACTAGACGCAAACCCTGAAATCAACTTATGCCTGAAGTTGGTCTTTATTGTACAGCAGAATGAACAGTGGAACATCTCTCTAGAAGACTGCTGATAGCATTGCCCAGGAATGCAAAAATTGGAACAATAATGTGTAAGGGTGTAAGGGAATACACTGTTGGAATCTGTATATGTATGGGATGCAGTACTGCATCCTCCATGATCCAGATGTATAATGAGTAAGTACTGTTAAGAGATCATGCCTCAAAATCATCTCTGCGTGTGAAACATATAAATGCCAAGTAAAAGCAGTCACTAGCCATCTGCTGTTTGTCTTTGCCATACTATTATTTCTTTAGTCAGTAAATATATACTGGACTCCTACTCTAGGTCAAACATTATTTGACAAGCACTTGGATGATGTGTTGAAAAGATATGGTCCTTAACCTCCTGGAGCTTATTATAGTCCAGTGTGAGAGACATTATTATATAAAAGTAGTAATATATTAGCATGTATTATGAAGAAAACAGGATTTATGGAATCCATAATTGATGCAAATAACTCAGTATGAGGATTTGGGTAAAACTTGCCTGATGAAATGATGCTTCCATTGAGACTGGAATGATGAGTTAGTCTGGTGAAGGAGTAGAGGGGAGAATAGTCCCCAAAGAAGTAATATGTGAAAATAACCTGGGCCAAGCAAGGATGGCATAAATAAATAATGAAAGAAGAACAGTCTGACTAGAAGACAAGGGAAAGGGTAGTTCATGATGTGTTTGGAAAGCTGGGGACCTGGTAATCACCTACAATGGACGAGTGACAAGCTGAGTTTCAATCATATGAGGAAGATGATGAAGGTTGGAGGGTTCTGTTATGACAGTTGAGAGGCGATGCTGGTCTGAATTAGGATAGTGATGGTGAGGATGGAGAGAAGTGCCTAGGATTATGTGGGACAACCACAAACCATTGTGACAGATGGGACATGGGGAATGAGGGAGAAGAAGAATTGAAGGATGATTCAGACATTTCTGGTTTGAGCTACTCATTGGTGGTGATTAAGGAAAGTTGGCAGGGATGGTGCATTCCGCTTGGGTAATGGTAGGTCTAAGAAATTTACTCGCTACCCAGAGTGCACTGGACTGTGGCTTATGCACCTGAAGCTCAGGAAGGAGGGTGTGATGAGGCCAATACTCAGTTTCTGTGTTCCATCCTAACTATATTTCCATCTTAAAACTTTATTTCCCCTTTCTGCTTTAAGTTCTCTCTTAAGAACATATATTATTTAACATATTATATTTTACCTGCTTTATTTCTAGCTTCCTTTATGGAATGAAAGGTCAAAGAAACAGAGATTTTTGTCTGTTTTGCTGAGAACAGTATTCCAGTGCCTAGAAGCATAGGTTTTGAATGAAGAGGTGTGCATTTGATGTTCTTGAGGGTCAGCAACTGAAATCATATAAGTATAAGCAACTCAAATCAGTATAAGGAACTCAAATCATGGGCGTATGTGAGACTTTTACAGGGATAATGAACAGAATGAGAAAACTAGAGGACCAGAAGATTATCTTGTAAAGGACAAGTCAGCCATTGGGAAGGTCAATTTTGAACTGATCCAAATGGTAGGACGAAAATGATTATGATGTGATCAAAGTCAAGGGAGAGAACAGTCTAATAAGGAAGAAAGGCTCCACTATATTAAATTCTCTAAGAAATTCTTACATTTTTGAATGGGCATTACAATATCCCTCTGCTATCCTGACTCCCTCCCTATAAACTAACACAGCTCAGTGGAGATTGGTAGGTAACATAGGTTTCCACTTATACACTTTCAGCTTTGAAGACCTGGTATGAAACATGACCAGAGAAGCCAGGACTTCCTTTTGACCTCCTGCTGCTGGGGAATCTCCTGCAATGATGAATTTGCAGAAGGTTCTCATGGGACATGGTTTACATCCTTCACCAAATCATTTAAATGTTTATAATTCTACTTTACAATGAAAAATGGATCTTTTGGCTTTAAATATTGAAGGGAGGGGGGGTGGTTCCCTGGTGGTACAAGGGATTAAATCTCAACACTTTGAAGATGAGCTACTGCAGCACGAGTTCAATCCCTGGTCAGGGAGGTGAGCCACATGGCACCGCAGACCTTTCCTGTCTGGCCCACTGCTCCCCTCAGCGGTGTATTTCAGTCCAACCTCCTGTTCTGCTCCCCACTCTGTCTCTGGTGAATCCTCTCACCTTTCTGCACCTCTAGCTTACACCCAAGCTCTTGTATGTGTAAATAAGAAAACCTTTAATAAAATAACTTTGGATAAAAATAAATATTGATGGGAGTCTTTTAAAATAGTATATAGACATTTCAGTGATATCGAAAAGTTTGTAGAAAGTCAGATGCAATATGTAGAAAGAAAATATATGTTTATTGCTTTCAGTACAAACCTACCAATTGTTAATACAAGGCTGTCAGGTATATGGCTTATTGGACCTACTGTAATATACAAACAGGAACTTCTTAAATAACCTTTCCACTTAACATATGAGTGTAGCTTTACTTTAAAGCACAAAAGTCCTTGATAAATTTAAATTTTGTGATCTTTTTCCTTCTGCAAATGAAAAATACCCTTTTATTTATTTGTCTGGCAAACTATGCCTTCACAGACCCCAGAAAATAAAATTTCTCCTAAATCAGCATACATTCCAAATTATGGGCTTATGGCTTATGAGGTTCTCTGCAGAATTAGAAACAGAGTTCAATGCTCACTGAGTCTTGGCTGTTTCTCCTTTAGCAGATTACAATTAACATTAAACTTGAGTTTTTGTTTAAAATTCTTGATCAGGGCCTCCCTGGTGGCACAGTGGGTTAAGCAATGCACTATGAAGAAAATGCAGCCACTACAGCATGAGTTCGATCCCTGCTGCAGGCCAGGGAGGGGACCCACATGGCGCAGCAGACCTCTCCTGTCTCGCCTGCTGCTCCCCTCGGCAGTGTGTTTCTTTCTGCCTGTTCTGCTCCCCACTCTGACTCTGGTGAATCCTCTCACTGCCCTGGACTCTGACCTGTACCCCAACTCTTGTATGCATAAATAAATAAAAATCTTAAAAAAAATAAAATTCTTGATCAGAGTGATAGAATATAAATCAATTTAAACCATTTAACAAAAACTGTAATATCTAGTAATAACAATATATAATAATTTGTCATGTGCTGGTCCAAAAACTTTAAAATAGTGACATACTTACTCCTCACAATATGCCTATAAAATGTTAATTGTTATACCTCCATTTTATAAATAAGGAAGCAATCATTAAGTACCTCTATGATTATACAGACTATAAGAAAAGTTAAAGACTCACGCCACTCCAGATAACTGTGACTTTATAATGAACACCCTATAGATTTCTGTGCTCTATCTTTCTCAGTTTGTGAATGAATGAATTCCAAACTCCTTTTGGTTATCTAATCTTCTGAATCAAATACTTTCCATATAAATAATTATAGGATAGATCCTTAATTATTGTTAACATGATTTTTCATAATGAAAATATATCTCTTTTTGGTATATAACTATGACACTTAAGTCAATGTTGATATTAAATGACCTTTTCTGATATGCTAACCTCTGCACCTCTAATTTTCACAAAATACTATGAGGTAAATTCTAATATCCCAATCTCACAATATTCTGAACTTGTCAAAGGTTTTGTGATTAAGCGAAGCTTCATAAAAGGAGGAATAGAGAAGAACTAGTCAAAATCTGTCAGAGTGAAGCATTCCTTAATTGGAAACCTAGAGAGTAGGTGGTAATAACCACAGCTTCCTTCCATTTGTTTTTAGCATAATTGGTCCATAATAGAAACAGCATAAAGATAGGCTTTGTTCCTGGTTCCTGAGAACAAGAATTGGATGTTAGGTTCAAGTAAATGGTTAAGAGCTGTGAGTGGAAGCACTCCTACAGAGGAGTGGTTAAGAGCTCCTTGATATGTGGTGGTGTAGAAGGCAGTCATCACTATGTACACTGAAGAAAGTTCCTTTCCCTTGGGGCCTCCCTGGTGGCACAGTGGGTTAGCACTATGAAGCAAATTGCAGCTTCTGCCTCATCCTGCCTCCCAGCCAGGGAGGAGACCCACATGGCATAGCAGACCTTTCCTGCCTCGCCTGCTGCTCCCCTCAGCAGTGTGTTTCAGTCAGTCTGCCTGTTCTGCTCCCCACTCTGTCTGGTGAATCCTCTCACTTCCCATGACTCTGGCCTGTACCCCAGCTCTTGTATCCATAAATAAATAAATCTTAAAAAAAGACCCTTTCCAGGACCTCTCTGGTGGCACAAGGGGTTAAGCTATTGCCAGCCACTGCAGCACAAATTAAATCCTCAGCCAGGGAGCTAACCCACATGGCACAGCAGACCTCTCCTGTCTTACTTGCTGCTCCCCTCAGCAGTGTATTTCAGTCAATTTGTCTGTTCTTCTCACTCTGTCTTTGGTGAATCCTCTCACCCCAACCCCACACCTCTGGCTTACACCCCAGTTTTTGTATGCATAATAAATAAATCTTTTTTAAAAAGTCCCTTTCAGATCAGAAAGCCCCAAACCCAACATCTACCAATGTTTATTGTTTTACATTTCATTTATCTTAACTGGAGTTTAGAATTAAGTGACTTAGTTTCGGAGCCAATGAGGGGGATTTGGTATCTCTGATCATGTACTTTAATCAGAAGCTGGGGTATAGATGACTTGATGGTTTAAGAGGTGACTTTGGATACTGCATAGACAGAGATTTATCACCATAAAATTTCAGCTTGATGCAAGAGGCCATCAACATTACTTTACAACTTATTTCTTGTCCATTTTAACTGAGAGGTGCAAATCTCCAAGTACAACTCATAGGTCTTTATCATAATGGCTATATCCTATGCATAGTCAAGAATGCTAGTTTCCAAATGGATAGTGATGTCACTTTTCTTTTAAACACATTTACTAAAGTTAAAGGTGAGTGAATTTAAAGAAATATTGACAAAACAGCTAAGCAGGTGACACGTGGCTTTGACAAAAATAATGTAGGTGGTATGGAAACATTTGGAAATTTTTGACTAAGTAATAGGAACAATCTGCCAAAGTTCTATAAGTGAAATCCTTATTGTGTAAACTGAAATAAGGGCTTTCTCTTAAAAAATCAACATCATCTAAAGTCATTCAAATGGGGGATCTATAGCCCGGAAATGGGAGGTGAACCTGAAATGGGAGATGGCCTTGAACAAGGTCATCTATATGACAGGGTGTTAACATCTAAGTCAGCAATACAATGAATACACTAAGCATCTATTTATGTGGGATTCTTGGTTTTGCAGGGAACAAAATAATGAACTAAACAGCATTCCTTCTCTCTAGGAGTTAAATTGTAGCAGGAAGCAGAAGAGAATTAGATGACTATGTTATTGTCACAATAAAGGTATAAATTCAGAAGAACATAGCCCAAAGAAACTGTACAGCAAAAATATCACACTGGGTGCGATTAAGTAGAAGTATGACTATTTGAAATGAGCCTTGAAGAATGCAAAGGATATTATTGATATTATAAGTGAGTGATGGGAAAGTTTGAGGTAAACTTCTACACTGGCAAGTCGGGGTCTGACTAAAGCAGAGAGATAAATGCTAGAAAAGTTAGATTCTTGATATCAAGATGAGGATTTCAAATTGTGACAGATGTTCACTGGGACCCACTAATGTGTTACAGTTTTCACATCGTGTTGATCAAAAATCAATAAGCTTTTTCTGATAGTAAATATTTTAGACTTTGCAGGTTACTCAGAGCTGCATTTCTAGCATGGAAGCAGTGACAGAGAAGCCTAAACAATAAAGGTGAGTCATAGATTAAGGAGCAAAAAAGAAGAAAAAGACAGACCTGGGAAAATGTATTATGGTTTTAACCAGGAAAGAAAACAAACAAGCAAACAGTTGAAGCAGTTCCCATACCCTGTAAGTGACAATAGAGATTTGAGAGGATCTTTCATGTCATCTCCATATTCAGAGGGATTTGGACAGAATGGCACAAAATCACAGGTCATTTAATCTTAGTGTGAAAGTGAACTTTGGGGAAAATAAAACTCTATTTCAGACACTTTCAAATTAGAATGGAAAACCACTTACTTCAGCTTTCTTTCTATGAACTGGGGGTAGTGTTCCAAACTCCAACAAATGTTGGCTTGAGAATCTCTTGGAGAAAGAATTCACCGTGAGAACTGGACAACCAGAAAATGTTTATTAAAGACTCTTTGTGAGGGAGCCAGTGCAGAAAAGATGTGTTAGCCTGGTTCCAGAAGGGAGATAGGAAGAAGTTTTTAAGGGGTGGGTCTTCTAAGGTGAGACCAAAGAGAGCAGCCTCATACTGTATTCTGGGCATACACAGATGGGTTACCAGCTTCCTATAATGGCCATGTGGTATCCTTAGCTTTCCCCCTGCAATGGAAATTGTGAAAGAATTATTAGCCAGGAAGTGGCACCTTGGTGGACCACGTTATTTGAACAGGATGTCAAACCTGCCAGTCTGAGGTCTACTCTATCTGTCCAAATAGATGTTGGGTAACTCTTATACCAGCTCAAGATTTTGTTTAGCCAGGCTATCACATTGTTCCTGTCCATTCTTCCATATGGAGAGGAAACAATACATGGGCCATGAGAAAATAAAAATTTTCAAGATTGTGGTATTGGTCTCACTAAAAGGATCAGATTAGCATCCTCGGTGCCCAGAGTGTGCCTCTTGTCCCCTTCACGCAGGAACTAGAGGTCAATTGAGGTCCTCTGGATCTCTGGTTATTTTCTTTACTTAAAGAATGCAGATTGTTTTGAGTTGAGCGCAGTGAAGACCCTGGTGGCAGAGGAGAAGCTCTATACTTGTAAGAGTCATTCATCCTTCCATAATGAAAGAAGAGAACATCAGTCCCTAAGCACCTGCTCTTTTCCTAATTGAAGATCAATCACTCGCCCTCTTTATGATCTAGAATAATGTGGTTTTGGGAGGTCTCAGCCAGGTGTAGGTTTACCAGTGAACATGTATTCTGTAAAAATGTCATTCTTACCTTGTGAAGATGAGATCACACTCTTCTTGTCTGCCACATGAAGTCTCCCCCTCTCTTTCCTTGATACCGTAGGTCCCTAAACAGAATAAATATGCCAGGTTTCTTCCATTATGCATTAGAATATATAGCATATAAATTCTTATGTATGTTATTAAATGTCAGCCTTTTCTCCTACAGTCTGTCTGATGTTATTCAGTTTATCTGTCCCACCTCAGAAGAACTTAAATGAGGTGGGGGCTCTTTCTCCTACACCCCAACACTGTTTCGACTAAAACAAAAAAAGTAGAGTAGGAAAGGTATGGTTTTTAGAAAAGCTAAAATTTAAAGATTAAAAAAAAAATCCATATGAGTTCAAGGCCTCCCTGGTGGTGCAAGGGGTTAAGTCCCAGCACTATGAAGCTAACTGGAGTCACTGCAGCACAAGCTTGATCCCGGCCAGGGGGGCGACCCGCATGGTACAGCAGACCTCTCCTGTCTCTCCCGCTGCTCCCCTCAGCAGTGTATTTCAGTCAATCCACCTGTTCTGCTCCCTACTCTCTCTGGTGGGTCATCCCATCCCCCCACACACCTCTGGCCTACACCCCAGTTCTTGTATGCATAAAGAAATATTTTAAAAATCCGTATTAATTCAAATAGCTTTTGAGACTAGCAAATCAAACTCATAGATTTGAAAAGACCCTCAAGCAATCACTGAGATATTAAGAGACAAAATTCATAAGAATTTTTACAGATCAAACAAGAATCCTCCAGTAAATATCTAACTTGGTACAGAAATCTCTGGCTTATACTTTCAAACAGGAACATTTCTTTATTTTACTGTTATTAAGGACATGTAGAAGGCAATGTTAGTGCTCCATCCAAATTCCCTTGTATCAATTTTGGATCCTCACACACACACACACACACACACACACACACACACACATTTTGGGGAGTGATTTCCGGCCCAGTACCTAAATGTATCCATGCCAAAGTATCATGCTTGGGCTACTGGGGCATCTTTGGGCCTGGGAAATGCCAGGAGAGTTTGCAGCCTCCCGAGGTACCCATTATAGTGAGAATTTGATGGGAAATAGACAATTATTTGGCACTTACAACATTCCATCCTTGTGAAATCAGGTTCAAACTTACCCTCTTATCTTTTTCTTTAAATCTCACACTTTATACCCACATTTCTTGTCCATTTCCTCCACTTGCTTCTCTCTCACCCAAGAAAAAAATTCTCTCTTGGTCTACCTCTGGGGCGAGGGGTGGTGTGAACCTAAGACCAGCTGAAAAGTGTGTGGGGCATTCTAGGGGAAACCTCTGTTTCTCAACAACAGGGCATCATTACTGCAGTTCTGCAGATGAAAATGACAACATGATTTATGTAAGTATAAGAGCTTTTTTTTAATAACAGCTATGTGATGTTTTGAGAGGGCAGAGGAGGTAAGAGAAGGAAGGTGAACAAATTATAGCACCTTTCTGTCTCTTAGTTGTGTCATATGTAAAATGAGACTGACATTTTAGGAGATCGGTAAAGTTCCTTCCAGATCTAAAATTCTGTTCTGAATCATGGGCTGGCAAACTATAGATAACTGGACATTTCAGCTCTTTTTAATTAATACAGTTTTACTGGAACACAGTCATGCCATTAATTTAAATATAGCCTATGTCTGCTTTCATGCTACAACTATAGGACCCAGTCACCTCTGAGGAAGGTCTATTACCATCCTCAACACTTTTTAAAGGTGATGAAGAAAGTGAGATAAATTAAGATTAAGGGTGTTGCCCAAGTGTACAGAGCGAAGAATGGTAGGGCTAAGATTCATATTCAGTCAATCTATCTCCAGAGTTGGTACATATTTTTATGATGATGATTATTGAGGTAATATTGGTTTACAACACTGTATACAACTTAGGGGTATAGGTTCACACCTCTTTAGGTGTCTGTTACTACTCCGTGCCCACCACCAAGGCATCCATAGTCCTTTACCTTAGACCACAGACCTCACCCCTTTGTCCCTACTCCAGGCCCTCCAGGCACTCTCAATTCTACAGTCATATTTCAAAGGTTTGTTTGGGTTTAGTCTGTTCCTCTATATCCATATAAGTGTAAAGTCAGCTGGTATTTGTCTTTCTCTCTCTGACTTATTTTGCTACGCAGCATCCCTTCTAGTTCCATCATTTTTTTCTTTAATAGCTGAGTGGTATCCCATTGTGTCTTTATGCTCTGTCTTCTTCATCCAGAGTAGGCACTTTTAACCATGGAACTGACCCGCCCTAGTTTTGGAAAACCATAATAGAAATGAATGCTAAACTTTCTGACTCAGAGTGGCTGTGCGCTGTTTATTTTGTTTTTAGTAGCAGGGTTAACATTCACAGGAACACATGTGGAAGCATGAATGAAGACAGGGAGCTGGTGCACATCTGCAGGTTCAACAACTTTTTAAAGTTGTTTGTAAATCACACCAACAATAAAATATAGCCTGCTATGTTGTCACTATCACATGCGGTCCTAAAATGTGGTTTCATGTTCCCTTCATTTTCCCTGATGGTGCAAATCACAGACAGGTTCACAAACAAATTCACAAATGAGATGCTTGACTTGGCCCCTGGCTCCCCAGCATCCTGCGTCTGCAAAGCGGAACTAATCATTTTATGTCACTTCTCACTTCTCACCCCTTCCCACTTCCTCTGAGACTGTAATTCTGCTCAGGCAATGAGAGGAATGACAAAGCCAATGGTAGAGTTTTGCTTTTGACAGTCCCCTGGGTTACACTGCATGCACTGTATTGTTTTTTGATTTATTTAGAGCCCATTGGTATAAATTCCCTAGACATGCATGTGTGTATTCTTGTCCATAGAAGTGAAGACTCAGTGGACAGAATGAGTTTGTATACTGATGTAAGCTGAGGAGAAGGAGACATCCCAAAGAGATGGAGAGGCATTTTCTGATCAAAACGGCAGGTGAGATTTAGATCATGGAGGGATAGGGATAGCTAATAAGAATTCCTGTTTCTTATTTTTTCTTTTCTAGTAAACATTGTGTCACTTGTTACTAACAATGTTTTGCAAATCACATGTGATGTTGGTTCAAATAACCTGATTTGGGGTATTAGAGCTACTTAGCTCATTTCCTCATTTAGGTAAAGTGGCTGATACATTTCTCATTCTCCCCAGGTCACAATTTTCTGGCATTAACATTTCTGGTAGTGACTGGGTCTGCAATAAGCTTAAATCTACCCTCCCCCAACCCATTATTCCTTCCCTCCCACCCCTTGTCTTACACTGCCATTATTCATGGGTGGCCTGAGTACTTAATTGTGCTAACCACAACTGTGCTAAGCACTTAATTTGTTTTACTTCATTTAATAGTCACATTAATCTCTGAGGTTGGATTTGTCACCTAGAATTTTCAGACAAGGAGACTAAGGTGGTGGAAAGTTAAAGAATTTGCCCAAGTTTACACAACCAATTAATTATATGCTCAAGATTTCCAACTCTGGTCTGCCTGCTACAAGGTGGTAACCCTAAGCCCTGTGCAAGAACTCAGACAGTTCATATTTAGACAGTGTCAAATATCAATTAAGAAGATATAGGGGGGCTTCCTGGTGGCTCAAGGGGTTGAGCACCACACTATGAAACTTCTGCCGTCACTAGCACAGAGCTCAATCTGTAGCCAGGGAGGTGACCCACATGGTGCAGCAGACCTCTTCTCCTGTCTCATCTGCTGCTCCCCACAGCAGTGATCTGCCTGTTCTGCTCCCCACTCTGTCTCTGGTGAGTAGTCTCACAACCCCCCTCCCTGCCCATGCCTCTTGCCTGTATAAATAAATAAATATGCATACATAAATAAAATCTTGTATGCATAAGTAAATAAAATCTTAAAAAAAAAAAGAGTTCTAAAAATTAGGGGAAGTTTCCAAGAGTTTTAGTCTCTTGCCAATTTATTTTTAAAAGCAGAGGGATAGAATATCTTGGTTTTGAAAACTTACATTTATTATGTAAATAACATCTGTCTCTGAGCTTTGCCCTTGATGTCCCTCTGCCCCGAATACTCTTCCCTCAGATATTCCCAGGGCAAGTTCCATGGCAGATCCAGTCTCACCTCACAGATGACCTGCCCAGAAGTCTTCAACCTCAGACCAGTCTATCTCTTTGTAGACTTTCCCAGTCTTTTCTTCTGAGCTCTATTTTTAATTTGCTTAATGTCTGTCTTCTCACATTACAGTGTAGACTTGAAGAAATTGTGTCTTTCCCCAAAGAACCCAAAAGGTCTGACACATAGTCTAAAATAAAAATTCATATTGAATGAGTGAGGGAATATCAAATCTCTCTTTCTCCATGACTAAATCTTTCTTGACTTAATATTATTGCTTTCCTCCTCTAATAAGCTATTAGAGATGTGAATTTTGGAGAATTATTATGTGAGGCACCTTGCATATACTATATATTTTAATTCTTATAACCACTCAGGTAACTACTAACATGCTTGTGGAAACTGACAAACTTTATAAATATGAGAACCAGAATTCAAGTAAAGGTCAGATGACTTCAAAGTGGATATTCTTGTCATCAAGCCGTGTAACTATGTGCTAATCGATGTGTGGGTGCTTTTTATTTCTTTTTCTTGACTGATTTCTCTGGCTAATATGTCTAGTACTGTGTTACACAGGGGTGGTGAGAATGAGCATCCTTGTTCTGTTCTTGATCTTAAAGGAAATGCTCTCAATCTTTCCCCTTCAAATATGATATTAACTGTGGGCTTGTCACATTGAACAATATTAAGTGAGGTACTTGGTTGTACTCAATATCTAGCTAACTGAATAACTAGCTCCACATGTACTATCTCCATTCTTTGTTACATGCTGTTTGCTATGCTTTTTCACTATATCCTGTCTTCTACCCCACACTCTGGGGTTGACATTGCAACCTTGATATGGTCAGGAGTTCTTTGAATATGTTTCTTTTGCATTTCATAAGCAAAGAGCAGTGGGTATGAATATTATGGACATGTCATACTTGTTGAATCAAATTTACTAATCAGATAGACATGATAAAAATAAGGAAAACCTAAAAATTGCTTGAGAGTGAACATTGGTCCTGTACTGAATATAATCTACTGTAATCTACAGATATGTAGTTGGAATTCCTTAAGACAAATTACTGGGAGGGAATAATAGTTTTATGTGAAAATAAATCAGTCCTTTCAAAATTTACTGAGACATTCCAGGAAATTAACTTGAGGTAAAATAGTGTGGCCCCTCTACTAACAAATGATTTCAAGTCCTCCATGAACACATTTTCTAATTACTTCCTGCTTTGGGGGAATTTTCATTTCTTAAATTTACATAGATTTTCACTGACTTCTTGTAGGCAAATGCCTTTCAAAAGTGCTAGTTGGCTACTGAATGGAAATCTTACATATTGAGTTATTTATTTTTAAGCATCAGCTGAAAATACTGAAATGAGGAAAAATAACTATATATAATTTAGACCACTTAGTAAGACTGGCAACTAAGAAAAAAAAAAGTTATTTCTAAGGAAAAAAAATGTTATTTTTAAGAATTATACCAGTTTATAAATAAAGCACTTACCACTTAATATTTCAAGTTCTTACTGAGAACCTACTGTGTGCCTGATACTTTTAAGGCATTAGAAAACAAAGATATTATCCTTTTGCTAAAGGAAGACAAATTTCAGTGGGGAAAAGTTATGGATGAAATAAAACTGCAGGTAGATACAGAATGACAAATTGTAATGAAGTGTAAGAAAAGTTGTAAGAAAATAATGAGGGATAATTAAGGAAGGAGAGAGTCAAAAAGACAGTATGTGCTGTGTGAAGAAATTAAATTTAAATTGTAAATGGAAGGTATCATCCAGGCACAGAGTGGTAGTGATGGTGTGTGTGGAAGAAAAAGAGGGGAAGATGGGAAGAAAAATCTAGTAGGTGAAGTCTTCTTCATTCTGAGGTAGGAAAACTGAGTGTGACTGCAGTGAAGGTGTTACAGGGCAGGGAGAGGAGCACCCAGAACCCCCAAGCCTGCCCTCTTTGAATGGGTTCTGCCATCCACCGCATTAAGACAAACATACAAAACCTTTAATAGAAAGGAACTTTAATACAATTAAGGTACAATAAAGAAAGAACAAAGAATATAGTTACTAAGTTAAGCATCCAAAGTTACCCATCTCCTTGAGGGTAAAAGTCCAGCCAAATAGGATTGGCCCAAAGCAAGGCCCAAAAGCCTCCCACACATCTAAAGGACCTTTCAGTAGAGACCCGTAGAAAAGGGTCAGAAAGAGTCAGACAAATTTGGGAGGAAAAGAGCAAAATCAAAATCAAGATGAAAGCTGCCATTGCTAACCTCCCCACCGGTCTCTCACCCACATTTGTTCCAACCAGTCCAAGACCAAAAAGCAAGCACAGTTTCTTCACATGTCCCTCTGCTTCACGTGCCTCATTCAGGTCTCCTTGCTGTTCTCCATCTTCCTTTCTTCCCTCTTCCCTTCTCTCCAGAAATCTTTTTTTTCTCCCTCAGCTCCACCCACTTAGGGCGGAACCAGGATTTTGGAACTTCTCCTTTTCCTGGGACCACCCTGTTACAAAGGGAGCAAGTGAGACCCCAAATACAGATAATGGTTCACATATGCCACAATGTCCAAGTAAGACTGAGTTCCTGACAAAGGTTGTTAGAATACCTGTCTGTGTATATTTTCCAATGCTAAAACTGATTTCATCTGCTGCTGTTACAGGGCAGCAGATGGGAGCACCCCAGAAACCCCAAACATGCCCGCTCTAAATAGGTTCTGCCATCCTGCTGCATCAAAGCAAAACATGTAAGACCTTTAATGGAAAGGAATTTTAATACATTTAGTGAACAATACAGAAAAGACAAAGAATACAGTTACTATATCAAGCACCCAAAATTATCCATCCCCTCATGTGTATAAATCCAGCCAAACAGGATCGGCCTAGAGCAAGGCCCAAAAGTCTGCCACAAGTCTAGAGCACTTTCTGGCGGATACCCATAGAAAAGGGTCAGAACAAGAAAGACAAATCTTGGAGGAAAAATTAAAATCAAAATCAAGATCAAGATAAAAGCTGCCATTGTTAACCTCTCCACAGGTCTCTCACCCACATCGATTCCAACCAGTCTAGAACCCAGAAAGCAAGTGCAGTTTCTTCACATGTCTCTCCGTCCCAAATGCCTCCTCCAGGTAGCCTTCTTGCTGGCCATCCTTCCTTCCTTCCTTCTCCAGTCTCTACTCTAGTTTCTTCTTTTCCCTGTTCAGCTCCACCCTCCCCTGGGGTGGGGGAGGGAGAATGGCAGGAGCAGGGAACCTGGAACTTCCCCTTTTCCTGGGGATCCCCTGTTACACTGCCTCTATATTCTTGACAATGCCCCCATGAATTCACTTATTATTTAAAAAGCAGTTACTGAGCTCCTATGAAAGACAGGGTACCACACTGCACTGACAACATTGAAAAATGACCCAACAAGCTTTAAAAAAAAAAAATCACGCACTTGCAAACAATCAGGGATATATTATTGTTATTAAAAAAAAAAAAACAGCAAAAACCTTGGGTCAGGATATAAAGAGTGAGGGATCACAAGCAATTCTCAGAATTTGTGATTTGGGTCTAAGGTCAGCAGGCTCTAAAGCTTTCTCCCCGAAGAAGCTGAATCCTGGCTCCTTTGCTGCCTGAGTGTGAGCATGTGTCTGTCTTTTTTTTGAGCCTCAGTTGACTGTTTTGAAATTTCAGGATTGTGGTAAAAATCTCACTTTACCACTAGTTATCTGGGGAGGGGCCTAAACAGATAACATACTGAAACCCAAACCCCTGTGTTGGCACATACTATTGCTGGGTTTAAGGGTTCCTGGTTTAAAAGTACCTCAGTTGTTAAGTGCAGTGTGAGAAGACTTCACAGCCATGTTTTCGGGAGAAGGAAAAGCAAAGTTTATTTAGAGATAAAATGAAAGCATACCTAGGGAGAGGTGCCTGGGCAGAGTCTTTGGTAAGAAAAACTACAAGGGAATTATGGGGGCTCTGGCCTTAAATGGGGTGCAGGAAATGTTCACTTTGTTCCATTTGGGGTGCACTGTGCAGGCACTCTGGGGTGTTGGCTTATGGGTCCAGGCGGCAGTTTCTAAGTTTCTTCCCCTTCTTCTGTGCTCCAGAGCTATAGTTTTACCAGTACAGGCAGCAGTTTGGGGCAAGGGAGAGCTTTAGGCTCAGTTGTCATGGTGTTGATGAGAGATAAAGAGTAGAGAAACTGGAAAAGAAGTGCCTTAAGACCAGAGACCTGGCTCACACAAGGAGTTGGGGGTAGAAGGGGCTAACAACCCTTAGCCCAACTATATAAACAAAGATCCTTAGGCAGAATGACTACTACAGGGAGTGTCAGACCAAAAGTAAAGATAGGAGAGAGCTCTATCTCAAGACCCATTGCAGTATTTCCAGAGCCTATTGTAGAATCTCAGGTCCCTTTCAAAGTCTACACAGTTGATTCAAAGTCAACAATCAAGCCACTCCAAGGAGGGGTGAGCCCCTCCCAAAGAGAAGACTATATCTTGCAGTCTCTGCACTGACATGCAGCAGCCGACCTTTTGCCCACCTGTGACTATGCAGGTGCTTCTCTTCACCTACTCTCTCTTCTGCAGGGCAGCGGCCTCCCACCTGCCCATGACCTGCACCATGCTGGGGCTTCCCTGTACTGACCTCCCTCAGTGAAGGTAGCTCTCCTCAAGGCCACCCACCTGCAGCCATGAAGGCCTCTCTCAGCAAACCTGTTCCTTCTGGGGCAGCTCTTCTGGCCCGCTTGTGTCTATACAAGTGTCTTTTACTTTCCTGTCCCTTTCCCAATAAATCTGCTCTTTAAAATAACTAATGTCTCTGTCTTGTGAAGAAACTCACCTGGGAAACTCACTGTGCGCTGTTGAACAGGGAGCTCTGGTGAAAACTTTCCCAGAGTGAACCCAAGAACCCTGCACTCCAAATCTACGGACTCCAAAACATGACAACCAGATCAGCCCTTCCCTTGGGGTAAGTAAACCCTTTGTATTTTTCAGCGGGAAGTATTTCTTGTCCTGTATAGGGGCATTGCCTTATGGTCCAGAAACCTGCCAATTTTGAGGAATTGCCCCCCTCTGGGGCTTTATCTGTAATTTGAGATGGGTGGGCTGACTTTTTCCCCTTCTGGGCATTTCTTAGCCCTCTCTGGGCTTTATCAGCTGTGGGTGGTATCAGCTGTACCCTGGGGTCCTGGGTACAGAAGGCCATTTAATTTTCTTTAAGCAATCCCCTCCTTGCCCTAAGTGTCAACACTATAAGTTTAGAAATGGTCACCACTGTATTTTACTCCACATATTAAACCAGAAGAATATTTTCTTTTATAGTAATTCTCAGTTGGAGGGCATGTACCTGAATTGCACCACCTTTGGCTGATTGCTAGAACTGCAAGAAATAATAATGTGATTACCTCGGAGGGGTAGAGCAGGGTTTAAGGCTCCCAGGTCACCCTAATTTACAGTTTTGGCTGCAAACCATCACCTCCAGGCAGTGGGAGGAGTCTGACAACTTCCAGCTCCTCTCTTCTGTTGACCTGCCTCAGGTAAGAATTCAAAGAAGTGGTAAAATAGCCAAGGGGCAGGTCAAAAAAGGGTTTCAGCAGCCCAGGGTGAAGGAACCTGAAAAGCTGATAGATTGTGTCCCTGGGGCCCTGTTTGCCCTACATTTCCTGGCTGTTTGGTGTTCTTTCACACTGGCCCAGTGTATCTCATCTCTCTCCTCCAGGGATCCTCTTCCCACAGCCTCTCTGTAGAACCCAGTGACACCCAAACCTCAAAGGAGTCTTTCAAGTCCATAATAGAACATCTTTGCATCATAAAATCTCTATACATTTCATAGTCAACCAGCGGCCTAAAAAACCCTGTGTCTCTGAAAGCACCTGACAGACTTGAAGGGTAGCTTACAGAGGGAAGATTTGAGGATACAGACTGTCACACGCTTTCAAAGATGCTCCCTTTCTTCTGCCCTGGCTAGAAAAATCTTTCTGAGCTATCTCCTTGATGATGTCCTTCTCCACTGCAAATACTGCCAAGGTCTCTGGCTCTGTAGACTACAACAGCTCTAATTCCTGAAAAATGACTTTTCAGTGGCCTAGGGTGAAGGACAGTGGAGGCTGGGTAGTGACAGGTATTTGAGGCGCTGAGATTCTATTTCCCTAAATCATATACAGTGTTGTAACCAATGTTACCTCAGTAAAGGAAAAGAAAATAAGAGAGAAAAAAAAGTAAAAAAAAAAAAAAAATGCCTTTCTTGTCTCTTGACTGACTAGACATGTTAAACATTTTCTTCTTGCACAAATCCTATGTTTTGACCAACTACTCTGCTTACGGTGCCCTGAACATTTTTGGGAGATTCCTACTCACTGTACCAGTGGTTATCAGACTGCTATATGCACAGAAATTACCTGGAACTATTGTTAAAAACCAGTGAGCAAATACCACAGAAACCAAGGTTCATTAGCCAGGGAGGCAGTGCACTTCGGTTCTACGTTTCTAGCAAAATCCCAGGTGACATGGCTGTTGCCAGCCGTTAGCACCAGGCCTGGGTTGCAATTCTCCACACACAGGCTAAACATTCCCAGATGAATCTTGGCACATCCTCTTTGCCCATCTCATTCCTACTTCTCTCGGATGCTGTAACAGTGGGATTTGTCAAGATATTTTCTCTCCCTCATGGTTCTTCTCGATTCTCCATCTATTTTGCAAAGATAGCATGACTCCCTGTGCCTCATGGTCTCAGGAGGGGTTTCTGTTTCTGGGTCAAAAGAAAGGTGGCCTGCAAGACAATCCTAGTCTGGGTTTTATTATCCTGAAATTAAGCTTTGAGAACGATGCTGGGCTGCAGGGAGCAGGAGGCAGGCTGGCTCTTCCAAAAGTAAGAGCAGTGGGGAGAATCTTCTGCTTGGGGAGGGACAGATGTTTGAGGTGGTCTCTTGCCTGAGGGCAAGAGACACAATGGCTGCACATTGTATCTACGGTGCTGGAACCCTGGTAACAAATTTCTCAACCTCGCTAGAGATGCAAACACCCACAATTAATGAAATCCAGTTTGACTGACTTAAAATTCACTTACAAACATTATCATTTCTGGAGTGCAGCTTCACCCCTCAACATGGATGTGCTTCCCTCGCCTTCCACCAAAGCTCCAGTGTCAGTGCACTATCACCCTGGCTTCCTCCCCTCCCCACCATCTACCCCAGACTTTCACAGTTTTTACAGTCTTAGAGTTATTTTTGTTGTGCTTTACCAGTTTGTTTTTACTGGTTATTTATATTCCACAACTGAGTGAAATAATTCTGGAACTTTCACTTTGACTTATTTCAGTTAGCATATTCACCTCTAGTTCCATCCATGTTATAGCGAAAGACACCATTTCATCTCTTTTTAATAGATGAGTAGTATTCCATTGAGTAAATAAACCACAATTTTTAATCCAGTCATATGTTCACAGGCACAAAAGGTGATTCTATATCTTGGTTACTATGAACAATGTCACTGTGTAACAGTGTGATACCCATAGCAAGGTGAGGTTCCTGGTGCCCCACCCCACCCAAGGAAGGGTAGAGCTGAGCAGTTAAGAAGCTAGGAGAGATTGGGTGCAGTACTTGGTTAAGAAGGAGGAAAAAGAGATGAATGAAAATCTGGAGGAGGCACATGAAGCAGAGAGATGTGAAGAAGCCACCATGCTTGCTTCTTGGCCTTGGACTTATACCAGAGACTTGGGTGACATGGAAGGAAATACTTGAAAGAAAAACAGATGTGGAAAACAGAGAGACCTATAGGGAGAGTGACAATGGCAGCCTTTATCTTGACTTATATTCTTTCCAGATTTGGCTGGCCCCTTCTCCCCTTTCCGAAGGGTCCCTACCAGAAGAAACCTTAGATTTGTGGTAAACTTTGGGCCTTAGTTGCCTGGCTTTGAGACAACCTTGTTTGGCTGGGCATTTACCCATGAGGGTATGGGTAATTTGGGGTAAATCATTTGGAAACTATATTATTACTCTTCTCATTCTCTGCACATTAATAATTCTCATTCTCTTTGCACATTAATACTAATAAAGTTGTTTTATATTGAATGTCTTTTGCACTAACAGTATGTTTGTCTTTATTGAGCAGATGGCAGAACCAGTTTAGAGCAGGCAGGTTTGGGGGTCCTGGGTTGCCTGCTAATAGCTATACACAAAGGGCACACATATCTTTCCATAATAGTGTTTTCATGTTCTTCAGATAAATATCTAGAAGTGGTATTGCTAGATCATATGGTATTTTCATTTTTAGTTTTCTTTTAGGAACCTCCATACCATTTTCCCTGGAAGCTATATCAATTTACATTCTCACTTACTGTGAAGGAAAGTCCCTTTTTCTCTACACTGGTGCCAATACTTGATGTTTCTAGTCTTGTTGATATAGGTCAATCTCATAGGGGTGAGATGATACCACATTGTGGTTCTAATTTGCATTTCCCTTATAGTATCTGAAATTAGCCTTTTTTCCATGTGCCTGGTAGCTTTATGTGTGTCTTCATCAGACCCGTTAGGGAAACATTTATTCAAATCTTTCAGCCATATTTTTTTGACTGGGTTGTTAGGTTTTTTTGTTGAATTGTATGAGTTTTTCATATATTTTGGAAATTAGGCCCTTGTTCTATGTGTGATGTGCAAATATGCAAGTGCCCCAAATTTGGCATATAAACCAGAGTTTTGGACAACAGAGGAGGGAAGTTGCTTTCTCCTGATTTTATTTTTATTTTTTTTTAAAGATTTATTTATTTATGCATACAAGCACCGGGGTACAGGCCAGAGGTGTGGGGGGGGGGTGAGAGGATTCACCACAGAGAGCAGGGAGCAGAACAGGCAGATCAATGGAAGTACACTGCTGAGGGGAG